>JAQIXG010003288.1:0-15316 GCA_034700105.1 Oconnorella tubifera
GCGACCCCAAATGGGGTCGCCTGACAATTTGCCAGGGGTCGCCTGAGACCTTCTGAGAATTAATTTTTTAAATAAAAAACGCGTTTTTTGTGCAATGTACATTTCTTGTACATGCAATGTACATTGCACAATACACACTTTAAATAGAATGTTAAACAATTTATTTCTTTGCACATTGATTTTTAAAAATATTGACCAAAAAATATAGCAAATTGTTGTGTTGGGGTCGCCACAATTTTAACATTTTACCGTTGGGGTCGCCACAACTTGGCAACTGTTATCAAGGGGTCACAGCATCAGAAAGGTTGGGAATCTCTGATTTAAGACGTTATATACTTCATAAATAGAAACAGGAAGCAAATATTGAGATATCATAATATATTAAGCCTAAAAAATGTAAAGAAAAATTCAGCTGAAAGAAATTTTCAAAACATAAGCTCTAGGCTATTAGAACATATTTTAAGTTTTTGTTATTTATCCAAAGTTGTTTCATATGCCAAATGTTATATTCTAAGTATGTACAAATTATAGCCTATTACGGCGCTAAAAGCAGATTAAATGAAATATCTACTATAAACAGTTGTTATTTCAGTATCTTGGTATTATACATAAACTGTACAAAGGTAAAAAACTGTGAGAGATCTTAGCACTGAGCAGATATGATCATTGCAGTGACTGTGTCATTTTTTGTTCCATAAGTCATCATTGTTGGATCACCCTCGTTATAAAGTATACCTGTATATATTTTATAATACAATACAAGAAACTTTATTAGATGAAAGTTGATATATTCAGATTTTATAGAATCTTGAAAGATTTATTTTTTATTGTTTATTTATTGTTCTATTTTTTAATTTATTTTTAAATTTTAATAAACGACTTTAAGTATAGTTAAATCTATTTAATGAACGACTATTGTACATAATGAATGTATACCTTCTTGATAATGATTAGCTTTATATAACCAATTTTAACGCTTTTAATTTAAAGTGCATATGTAAATTAAACGCAAAAATACAAAAATAATACAATAGGTTAGAAGATATACCGTGTGCATTATTTTTAATAAGAAGGTTGCATCTCTAAAAAAAGAAGTTACGATGATACGATATCAACGTTTTTTTTAGAGAACTTAAGTTATAAAAATTAATATCATTTTATGCATAAAGTTACTACTTAATAAATATTTTCGGAAATAAAGCATTAAATGAAAAGACCAAGTTAATATATTAGACGTATACCAGCAATACAAGCAGTAAGAAATCCAGCAACATTTCCATTGATGACTGCTCTCAAAGCGACTTCAGAAATGTCCCCTCTTCTGTCGGGGGCCACAGATATCAGGGCCCCTATGTAGACACCCACTGCCGCTATGCTCCCAAAACCACAACAAGCGTACGTAGCTATGACTGCTGAGCGAGCCTTTAAAGAATTAAAACATTCTGAAATATTAAAATCAAGTTCCAGCATCAACTAAAACTAATAAACATTAAATCATGATTCAGAGACACATTTTTGTTGATAACATTTAAAAAAAGGTAAATGATAGTAAAGTTACTGTCTTATAACAGAACGAGAGACTAGTTTGGTAGTACAACAGTTGAAAATATAGCGAGTTTTTAAGTGCTTAATCATGTTAATTTCTTTCAAATATTTTTGCTTGGAGAAAATGTTATATATTGTTTATTAACTTTTATGCTAATTTCTCTACACTAAATATAAGCGTCTTTTATTAAATGACAACTAAAAAGCTCTATAACAACTTAAATTATGCGCCTAGAATTTAGATAAATAGTTAAATTATAATCTATCAAGACCAAGTGAAACTATATTACCTGAATATTGCCCGCCCTAATTAGTGATCCAAGTTCTGTAAACGAAATTAATTCATCTGCAAATATTTTAGTCCCAAGTAAACTTGCCACATTTCCTGCGTCTTGAATCTCAACACCCATCACCACAGCTAGTGGCCAGAATAAATACGAACAAACCATCTGGAAGAACGAAACGGTCATATAATTGTAGACTATATATACATTTTTAACCGTGGTAAGGTAATAATAAAATAAAGAAAAAGGCTGCTGTATTTATTAATGCATATTCCCTGATAAGAACTCTTAGCAATATGACATCTCAAAGCTTCATTGTGATTTTTGTTTTTGTTTAATTAGTTGTGTATTACTTTAATAATGTTAATATTCATTTAAATGTATTGTATTGTCAGTAAAATTTCATACAAATTATAAAAAAGTTTCACTAAGCTTTAAAATGATAAGTTAATATCAACGAAAACATCCATCAAAGTAAAACTGAGAGAAATTCCTCCATTTCTCCCATGGAGCCTTATGTCAAAGCTGTCAATATGTGCCGTTCTCTGAATCTACTTTTTCTCTGAATCTATTTTTTTAGTCAGTTATCATTTATTATATCAATATCTGTTTTAAAGAAATGAAAGATTGCAAAACAAAAATGTAACTAAATTTGCACATTAATATTTACCTCATTATCATTTTATCACAAGACTAATGATTAGTTTCTAATTCTTAGTTGTTTCTTATCGCACCACTCGAACATCAGTTAATCTCAAATATTTATTAATTATTCAAAATGACACAAAAACACTTAGGGTAAAAGTAAAACACAAAAGTTATCAGCGCATCAGACAATAAAACAAACAGAGTACTTAGTTGGGCCCCTACTGACGATCTTTAAGGCGAGTTTGCTCTGCAGTTTGATTGTTAAGTTAACAATTTCATACTGTTAAACCTTCAGATCAAGCTAATTTCATTACTAGATTTACCTTAAATGAAAACTTAGCAATTCCCACTGTATTGCCCATATACTCCAATATAGAATTCAAGAAAGCCAGCAGTCCAAGTATGGCAATCAAATTTGCAGCCACAGATGAGACGACTTTAATTGCTTCTATCGCTCCGTTTGATGCAGCCTCCACAACATTTCTCGCTGGCCTTGAAAAAATAAAAACTAGTCTGTGAGAAAATTCGTAAATTTATTGAGTTTTATAATATTAATTACATTAGTATACAAATTTAATCTGATTCGTCTAAATTAATCGCTGATATAAAAATATCACGAGTGTTGCATGTAGTCTGATGTACAGGAATATCTTATAATATAATAGACAACATTGACATTCGAAGCAAGTTAGCATGGAAAACCAAACTGAAAGATGTTTAATTTTGTCTAGGCACCCAGATTATCAAGTCTTGCTTTCATGAAATATTGCAAAATTTACGTCATTGTTAAGAGATGATAATTATTTAAATCAACCTAAGTAGATTTACTAATATAATTTTACGATTGTGATTCTATAACAAATTGTTCACTGATTTTGCTTTTAATCATTATGCGAGAATGTTGATTTAGTTAGAATATATACAGGCAATGTTTTACATAACACTTTATCATTAGATGATTAAATCGAGATTACTACAATTTTCTAGTGTTTATTTATCATAAATGCATTATATTACATTAGTATCATTGTCTTCATGTTCATAGCATTAGAGTTTTGATTAACTTTTAATAATAATGAATCATACATATTTTCTAGGTAGACATCATCTTCTGTTTTTGTGTGCGAAACCTCAGTTTCAGGATAGCTCAGTTTTGCCATGGCAAGCGCTGCTGGTGCGGACATGATGGCAGCTGAGAGTAAATGCTCGGCTGAAGCCTCCACAATTGAATAAATACAATAATATCAGTTTATTTAATAATTTAGGTTACAGTTATTAGAGAAAAGGGTAACATGTATGTAATGTAAGTTAAATTTAAGTAGTCAAGGCCAGTTAGAGAAGTGATTAGAGCGCTGGATTCGAAACTGAGAGATCCAGTTTCGAATCCCGAATAGCTCAGTATTTCCTCTAACGAGCAGCACCCTTTAGTAAAGTGCTTCAATTGACAGCTATTTTTTTTTATTGACTAGTGCAGCTGTGTAATTTTTTTTGTTTTTCATTGAGGATTTTTGCCTTTGAGAAGATATTTCTCCTATTTAATTCTTTTTTTCTTTGTTTGATATAAACTGTCATATAAATTGTTTGTATTTTAATTGTATTTAATTTAAAGAAATAAAAGTATTAAAATTGAAAATTAAATTCTTACCCCAACTTGTACAAGCAACGCAATATAAGAGCCAGCCACTGTGGCAAAGCCCCCTGTCATTACAGCGTGCAACTCAGATTTGGTTAATTTATGCAGGAAAGGGCGCATTATGATGCAAGATTCAGCCTGGGTTAAGAAAAATTGCATCGCTGTATTGACGTAATTTGAATGTAAAAATCATTATTGATCACAAATCAATTATTAGAATAACACAAATAGGAATAAAATATTCAATGTTTAAACAGTTTGATCAAGAGGCCTACTTTAAGAACGCTGGGTTAAGTTTATAGATGATGCCAATAAAATTAAGAATTTTTAGATTAATATTATATTGATAATTGGAGTAAGAACGAGCAGAGTCTCTCAAGTCAAGTATTGGCCAGACGCTTTACAAATATATGGATAATTTCACTACATCGATAATTGCACAATTTATTAATTATACACTGTAAGTAATATAAACAATCTGTATAAAGTATTTATAAATTAAATATTCAAATTATGACACTAATTTTTGTTTTATGCAAAAGCTCATTTATTATTAATTTATGAAAAAAATCTGTATATGAACTCTTAACAATTTGAAGATTAAGGTATTTAACTTAACATTAATTAAAAACAAAAGCTTAAAAAATCTAGTTGCTTTCTAATTCGTAGTTGTTTCTTATTTTAACCTTTGCAATTTATATATAATCTGAATTAAATCATAGGCTATGCAATAATAAGAAATCATAATTCAATTGTTATAAAATTGACTAAAAATTAAAATATTGAACGATTTGAAAAGAGTATTAAAATTTGGCAAATAGATTTTTTGAATTAAAACTCTCAAAGCTCGCTTACCATTCCAATGAATATATTGCAGGCTGCGTTCAAAGATTCAATTGCAGTTGTTCCCATAGTTTTCTGCATTAACCAGGCAATCTTGCAGACAACAAACTGCATCAGACCCCAGTAGTAGAGGATACTAATGACTGCACTGAAGTATATGACGATGGGAAATACCTAAGTACAGCAAAAATAATAAAATATATATGTCGCAAATAATGATCAAAACAAAATAAATCCATAACGATAAAAAACAGTGCTAGCATTTTATTCGGAGTATAAATTGAATAGTTTTCAAAATTGATTTAATTTTAATCAATTTTTTCAATGTAATTTTTTTGAAAATTACTTGTTACATAAAATCATATTTTGGAATTAAACTGTAATGAATTAGCAAGAACAATAAGTTCATCTGCTAAATCGTCAAAAAATTCTGCTTGTTATTTCCAATGAAAATATAGTTTCACAGGATGTGCCTAATAAGTTCAGCGATTCATTAATCCAAACCTTGAACGCCATCGTGTGGTGCTTATATCCGGGATCATCGAAGACAAATTTCGATCCTTCGTCGGCGAAATCAAGAAAAACGCTAACTTTATCGCCGAGGAATTTGAAAAAATGAAAACCTGGCTCCCATCTTAAAATGATCACTCCGAGTAGAAACTGGAGACCAAGACCCCAGAATACTGGTCGCCATTTCACCTGCACATATCAAGTAAATATTTAAACCTATGTATATTTATCGATACTTGTTACAATAAGTGCTGTTAGAATTATTTGAAGATTGATCAAGTTGATTTTGAATATTTAAAAAAACGAGAGTTTAAGTATGATATTGCAAAACGAGAATCATTTTATTAGTAACACGAACATTATGAAATGACTTTGCACAGGTTACATTTAGAGTATAAAGCATACATTATAAGCTGCAACATATTATTAAGACTTTACAATCCGATTTTGTATATATTGTAAATTGATACACTCACTGTATATTGATTTTTTCATCGTTAATTATTTAAAAAAAATTATTGCGTTATATTTATTTTATAAGACTGCTTTTACAATGAATAAAGTTCATATATTGGATTTTGGCCTGTATTAGATTTTTTTGTCTAATTTACACGAAAAAATACTAATGCTAATTTATTAAACTGATTCGTTCAATGAGAGAATCTTCAATATAATAACATGAAATAACCAGTTCAAATAATTTCTTATCTAAGTTAGAGAAAACATGATAAGTAGATAAAATGAAATCACACGCACACGTCACAACGCCTTCTGATAAAACGACAGACTAATATTGTACCGCGAAGTAGCACTGAATTATTTTTAAATTAAGCATTGTCTTCAATGAAATATTAAATAGCCTACTTAATAAACTTACAACATACGAAATAACAACTAAGATTTGACCTGATCGATAGTCAAATAATTCATCTAAGAACTTTTAATGACACTATTTGTTCTAAAGTTTTAATTTAACGAAAAGAAATTCAAATTAATTTCAAAACTTTAATTATGCAATATTGGTTATAAGTTTATTTGTTATTTGCTGTATTAGATGTAATAAGAACGCGATAATGTTTGATAAATTGCATACAATGGCAATCAGTTTTTGACTTCGTATTTTTTTGTATCGGACGAAGATGCATCTATGACGGTCATAATCCAAATAAAATTATAACAGGTATGAATAAAACCCACGAAATAATCAAAATATGAAGATAAAATATAAAATATTTGAAAATCTCAGTAAATGAAGGACCTTCCTCAGAGGACAAGACGTATATCTAGGCCCCTAGTACGAATAGTTAAATTTTCTCATTTGTTGGGCATAAAAATTCTTTCACAAATTCTTTCTAGAAATTCGATTAAGTTACAATAAAATATAATTACATAATTAAATTGTCTATAACAACTGCGTTCTTTATCAATTGATTGAAAAGTTCAAAAGTATATTTCATACAATTGAGAAGTAGTTTGAGTAACAAAGTATATTGAACAGATTTATAAAGTTTTCAAAAACAAGAAATTTACTGACCAATGAGTACACAAGAATTAAACAAATTCACAAGATTAATAAATAAAGTTAAATAATATCCGACTGGTTTCAAAAAGTTTCATTCAGCATCCGCAGGTCAGTGAATGTGTGTGGATAAAATCACGTTCCTATTTTAGAATGTTAGCCTCAACTGATGATAAAATAACAGCATGCTGTACATAAACTACACAATTGGATAAGTAGACCTTAGACTTCTATAACTTAATTATTACATTGCATTTCTTACGAACCATGAGAAAAGTGTAAGGTTTAGATAAATTGTGAAACCAACATCCAACGACTCTAAGAGTTTAAACTATTGGAACTTTTCCGAAACAATTAAATAATATTCGATGTGACGATACATTTAATTTATCATTGCAATCCTGTTAAACATTTTAAGTTAAGTCAACAAGGTAAACTTAAATATAGTTAGTTCAACGGAAAATCAGATAAGCAGTAATAATACCTAAGGAAGAGAGATGAAATAAGCAATTGTAGTTTTATTTTAAAGTCCTTTATTAGTTTTGATAACAAAATATATCAGAAAATTGCCATTACACATTACACATACAATAACGAAAATATTAAATAAACTTAGTAATTAAAAATGTATCATCCTAGTTAAAATATTAATATCTCAATTACTGTAATTATTAATCATTACCGTCAAGAATTTATTAAAATCGGTCTAATTTATAGGTTATAATTTTTAATAATTACAAGACAAAATTTTAACTAACTGCATAATTAGTTAGTAAAGATCAACTAATTATTTATTTAAGACTAATAATTACTCACTTTCTACCTTTTTTATTTTGAATGTTTTAACTTTTGTCAAACGAATTTAAATTTGCAATGCTTCTTCAAACTATTAACTTTCTGTATTTAAATAAACATCATTACTGTTATGAATAATTAATAAATTTCCGATTTAACTAACTATTAAAAATCAACAACTTAAACCCAGCATTATTGATGTTGTCTACAATTCAGAATCGCAACTAAATTACCCAGCAACACTAACAAGTGAACGCTCAACGCAACAAGTATCAGCGGAGAAGGGTGCCTCAGATTGCGAGGGAATCGAAACGATTAGGACACGGAATCGTTCGATGCAATCAGACCCTGAATGCGATCGCTTTGCGGCAAACGTTTTACGCCGCCGCCGGCCTAATCTCGAATCATCATTGGAAATGCGTCGTACGCGAAAGCGTCGCTGACCCGTCGAACGACGTCGATCACAAATCACCGCTCGTTAACTGATCGACGCATCCGTCGTCCCTAATTCTCAAATAATTCCTCTCAGAATCGAGGGCAGGTTGTAACGTGCAAAAGTAAAACAAGTGAGTTTTAAAACGTAAGAAGGCTGGGGATGTTTAGGAGTGCAATTAAAGTGTTGTTAAATACTGAACTGTTGTAACTCGATGGTTTAGAGTTTTGATTTGGTAGCAAGTTGACTTACAACGATTTTATGTATTTGTTATCTTTCGATTATAATTAGTAAATCTCAGTAAATTGTGAATACGACGTAAAACAGGATTATAACGAAATGTAACTATTTTTAGGCAAATTTATTTTTATAGTCGAGTTAAGCTAGCAATTGCAAGGAATGGCCAAAATGAAAGAACAAAATCCGAGGAAATTTAGAATCCCTAGAGTTTGCATTTGATGATGGAATCACGATTCTGAAGAAACTTTTTATTAGAAAAATTAAAATTATAATTAAAGCATAAATTCCGCGCCTGTTCAGCTCTAGACTAATGGTATGAAATCAAAATGTAGGCACTCTATCTTAAATCTAACATTTCAGTTTGAGCATAAAGCATTTATGCATAATTTGCTTGATAAAAAAATCTTATATTTTAAAGGTTCACTCCATCACTGGACAATGTAATACATCAACATTTGAAAATAATTGTTATTACTTTGTGCTATTGTTCTGGAATTACTCGAATTGATGAAAGATGAGTTTGGGTGGTGTGTGGGGGGGGGGGGTGTCATTTCACCTCATTAATTAACTAAATGTCACTTAGTTCATCAAGATAAGCATATAGAACTTTTATAATTAACAAAACAGCTTTATAATTAACTGAAAAATATGTGGACAATACCTTAGAAGGATTCTTTGATGTTACAAATCCTAAAAAGAGGAAGAGCATCATTCCTCCAAGTGAAGTCAAGCGCCTCATGTCAGTGCTTATATCAACGATCACGAAGACAATTATAGCAACAACTATCGCCAAATACATTAATCTAAACACAAACATACAAATATTTAGAATTTAAAAATATTTACACTGTTTTTTAATGACAGTATAAAAACAGTTATAGACAGTTTGAACAATATCGAGTAAGTTAATAGTTTGAATTAGAAAAAAAGAAAAAAATCAAGTTAAAACATTCCAAAATATACAATTAAAAAGTGTCTTGGGAAATGGTCCCAAAAGTTTCCAGCACTTGCAACCGCATTTCCATTTTTATGTTAATTTTATAGTTTATACTTACTTTCAGTTACTTTTCTCTTATCTGCATCTTTGAAGTTTTTAAGACAGTCTAGTTTTGTTTTATCTTATTAGGCTGATATTTTAAAAATATAGGTATTAAATTTATCAGTATTAAATATAGTATAGAAATTTATTAAATAAAGGTAAAACATTATAATTTCTTATATTCATTTCATTATATGACATTTGCTCATAAAAATCTGACACCAAGAAGTAGGAAGTAGTATGCGTCTATTAATGTACATGTCTAAGCATTAAATTAAGTAGGCCTATTAATTATTAAATTTCGTTGAAATGTATGGTTTTATACAGTAGTTATATCAATTGAAAAATTAATTGCAAAAGTATTCAAAACATCAAATATATTTATACTTTTTCAGAATTAATAATATTTTTAAATTTTAAGTTTCTTATGACAAAAGTTATCAATTTTTATAAATGAACTTTGAAAACGATTTTTGTAAAGCATTTTTATTTGTCAAAGAAACTCCGACAAAAATTATCTTTATCAAATAATGTAAGCCTACAATTGTTACAGGATCTGTCTTAATTGATTTTGAAGCCAACATTAGGCATTTTCACTTATATTTGATAATATTTTTTAGTAGATATTTAGATATTTAGTAGATTTTTTTAGGATCTAAAAAAGGAAACGTTTTAAAACTGATATAAAATCACCTAATTAATCTTAAGATTTATTAAGTTAACAGGTTCAAAACTTTGATCAATATTTCTTAACATTATGACTACATAGGCTTCTGATTAATCACTTAGAATCCTATATGTTACCATTGATGCTATCGAACACAATGAAATTTACATTTATATGAAATATGTAAAAAGATTAAAAACAAAGTCATTCAAATTTAAATATGACCTTTGCAGGCTATGTTTCAATGTTAATTTAATAAAGTGTATTATTAAACGTTTCTAATATTTATTTCTTAGAGCGAAATCATGTAGCTTTAATTGCAACGTGTTTATTGTATATATGAAGAATAAATTAAAAGACTGATTTTTTTAAAGAACAAAGAAAGTTTCATAACCAAAAACGAAAAATGACGAATGAAAAATACTAAATATATTAACAAAATATGCAAAATTTGTATCTCATTAAGAAAACGCAAGATTTATTTTATTAAAAAAATTATAGAAAATATAAAACATACGTACAGTTTGAGATAGACACACGGTCGTCTGTGTGACACATTTCTTACTGGACCGCACACAACTCCATCTATTTGTTTCCCAAAGAAATGCGAACAGACGCGTAGAAGTACAACGACCACCACAAAAGATGACAATGCGAGTATTTCCTTTGCTCTGTAGGCGTCAAACCATGCCGCAAATCCCAGATAGACGAAGTATGCTATGATAATGCACGTCATAATTGCCCAATAAATATAGGCATGATTGTTTTCGAGAAAACTGTGAACGTGCCCCTGTAGAATCTCAAGCTGTTGGATGTACCCGGTGTGGCAATCGCTGACTCTTTCCATCATACGATCATGGGTCGCCGCGTACTCGGCATAAGGTGGCGGATCGTCCATATCTTTGTATGAAGCGGAGAACTCAGCGTTGCGGTTATCAGCGTTATCGATGTCGTCCACGTATTCGTTTTGTTTGGAGTTAAGCTTCTGCACCGATGTGTTGCGTTTAGTAATCGACACTTCTGGTAGACCGTCGTTTAGCAACACGACTGTTTCTTGATGGGAATGAAAATTATCGGCGCTCAGTGATGAAAATCTTTTAGGACTGCTCTCCATGTCACCGGATGAGAGGCTACTTACGATCATTTCTCGCGGAATTTCATCTCGAGCCATCTTAGCATTGTCCGAAGCGTCGGATGATAATAATTCTTTGGAAAGATCAGAACTTCTTGACTGATCTCGTGTATCTTGGATGCGTAGATTTTCTGATGATGCCTTTATCGATGATTTATCAAGGCGTTGGTTAGAGTTTGAGTTACTTCTGTGATTTAGACCTTCTTCCATGATTCGGTTTTATAAACTTCAAATTTGTATTAGGAAACTCAACTTAAATCCTTAGCGCGTTAAAAGATTAATTATTTAATTTCAATCTTAAATTGTGACTGAAAATTACAATTTTAATAATGTTAAATTGTCAGATAAAATCATCAAAAAGAAAGATAAATGAATTATTTCGTGAACAATATTGTACGATCTAATATTATATCCCAATTATAATTATGATTTTAGTTATATTATATCTACCTCTACATCAAATAAAACATCTATTTATCTTTTGATTATCAACTACTGAAAAAGAAAATAACGAATTAAATATAATTTTAAAATCCGCAGCGTAAAATCAAATGCTAAGTTATCATATCCGCCTAGTTTAATTTTTTTAAGTAATTTCTAAGTAAGATCGTCAGATATTTCAACCTTTTCAAATATTTCAGTCATTTTTCACTCGCATCCGTGGATTGAACAATTCAATCGAGTTCTCAGTCGAGCTTGAATCGCGTGAGTTTGTCAGAAGTCTACTATTTTACCAAGCGTCAAGCGTGTACACGAACAACAGCTTTATCAATCACAGTAGCACTTGTAGCTGATGCTGTCATGCAATGCTTCATCTTGTGGTCGACAGACAAGTCTCCAGTTAGTCTTAAGCAAACTATAATATCAAGAAATGAAGAATTACCGGTATTTAGCTGCGTAGAAGTATCAATCAATCAATGAAAGATATTTTTCGTGCTTTTTCACCCGTCCGAAAATTACCTCGAGGACGCTCTCGAGGTAGCAGGAACACATCTGATCTACTCAAGCAGCGAGTACGTAGAGAGATGTCAAACAATATCCGGTCAATTTAACCTCAATATCCGTCGTAAATGTATATGTTGTTTTTCATATATTGTGTGTTTCATTTTGCGCTGCAAACATATTTCTTAATATAATATCTTAACAGATAAATTCAGCTAAAACTTAGTTTATTACTAGCTGCAGCATATAGCACTTTAAAGTGTGTGTGTGTGTGTCGACATTGTTTCTTGTTTATAAGAGAAAATATATAGATTCTGTTGCGTCTTGTGACAGGAATTGGCAGTTTTAAGTTATTTTCAAGTTAGTGTCGCTATCTATCCATATATCATTTTTGTAAATATTGTGGTCCTGCCTTTTTAAAGTTATTTTCTTTATCAATTTTGGCATGTATTAAAAACATCAAGAATATAATTTCTATTATTTTTCATGTATCTGCAAAAAACGTTTGATTTTTTTGTAACTTGAAAACATTGTGATGTAAGATTATTTAAAACAAGGTATTTAGCAGTGGAAGGTCTATGCGCTTTAGGACTCTTTTAAAGGTTGTTAGCGAGGTGGTAAATAACGAGACTCAAATCTAATAAGTCCAGATTCGATTCATGTGAGGCTCATTTTATTCCTAACTTTATGCACCTTTTAGTAAGTTGAAGTCTTGGACATTATTTATATATTCATATCGGTAATCCAAATTTAAAAGTTCAATTACTTTTTTGACTCTATAGTTTATAACTTTATTTCTTAGTAATATTAAAGAGATGCACAAATTTTTCAAAAGAGTGAATCTCAAATCGGCTACAATTTATCCTTCCTGTAGGATTAACTTTTTTTATTTCGTTCCTTTTTAGACCTTAACGAAATTTTCACTAGTCCATCTCTCTTGATCCTATAGTTAAATGTAGATTAAAATTTCTATATGCAGTAAACTATTATGAAACATTTTCAGTTCAATTAAATTGCTCAGTAAGATGAATAGGACTTTTAGATGTCTGATTATGTTTATAACGAGCAGGTCGATGCAGAAGGATTACAGTTTAAGCCCCTGTGTTGGCTACTCCGTATTGACCTATGTGTTTGCGACAGAGATTTCATCAACCTGCAAGTTATGGAGCCGTTCGGCGAATCGAGAAACGCTGAAATCTAGAAAACTGTTCGATGTTCATCGTTCTATGATGCCCGCTGATGGATACTGACCAGTTTCGAACTGCGAGGATCATTGGCTTTCGATCAACCTCGAACCGCTTTGCAACGAGGGCAGCGAGATAGTTTCAGGATAGAGTTTTGACTCCACGAAACATAAGGATCTTTAATTTGATATTTAACGAACACATATGATAATAAAATATGTCAATAAATTCTTTTTAACACAAGGACACAGTTTAAAAACAAGATTCATATTAACAAAAATATCATTATCAAAAAGATATGAAATTATAATTGAATTAATTTACGGGAAATTAAGTTAAACGAATTCTTTTACATTACATTCTCGCTTGATTTTAAATTTAATTTATAATCATGCAATAAAACCGTTACCGATCCATTTCGTCAAAGCGCGGCATCATTCACGTAATCTCTGCTCGCTAGGCTAGTATCCTCGCTTTCCGTGTATTTTTCACGACAACCATTCATTGGATCGAAACCGATATCGGTTATGGAAATGTTGACCGATGAGCGAGCAACATACGTCCTTGCGTTAAATAACCGATAGCCGGTAAATCCTGGCAATTATAGGGCGGGATTTGGCGGACACTCGGTGCGATTATCGACGCATTAGACGAGACAAAAAGTGCAATTGGAAAGCATTGGACGAGGGTTTAGAGATGACGAGACATAGAGGTGAATGTGTCGCTGAAATGTATGTAAATGTTCGATGAATTTCAAGGCACGCTGATGCGGATGACGGAGACAGTGGAGGTTCTAGAATACAATTGTGGGGATCAACTTTTTTTCTAGCAAGAATTGTATAGTACTATACTATAGAATGTATATAAGCTTTATAAATATATTGCGACATTTGTTTGGATTAAATATTTATAAAAACTTTTGAGAAATGGAATTATTTTTTGTTTTTGAACGAAGGGGTTCAAAAACAAAAAATAAAAGAATTGACAAGTGTTTGACACTAATGTAGCAATTTGTTCAGAACAGTTTATCAGCTTCTCAAAAAGCTACCACTGGCCGAAAATGCTACGACGATAGATTCGCTTGTCATCGTGCCTGTTGATAAATGTGAATTTTTTTATCAAGAAATAAAATAAACGACTATAGCCTACAACCAGATGACTTAACTGAACTGGGGCCTATAACAGTGCTTGAAATTCTACATCTTCGGTTTATTATTAAAAGTTTGCTTTGTTCAGAAAATATATAAAATTATGGATCTAATGCAAAATTTATTCACGTATACCGTTACCTAAACACTATAACCTAAACTGAGGCAGTTCTTAGCTACCTGTTGCAGAGTTTCAGCATACACAAATCAACCGACTATTACGAATCCAGGTAAAAAAAGCCATGGTAAAAAAAGCCATGGTAAAAAAGGCAGGTAAAAAAAAGCCACAAGAGTGGCTTTTTTTAGAGAGTAAAAAAAGCCATAAAAATGAGACAATAATTATAAGACATAATATTTGACTATATTAATTTTTATATTTGAGATAATCAACTTTGACTAATATTTTATCTATTATTAACATCAGACAATATAGTAAGAAAATTTAAAACTATTTAAAATAAATGAATATAAATGAGACATTTGATATTAAACACTTTTTAATTATATCTCTAAGCTACAGTGACTATATTAATCTGCAATTATATCTTTAAGTTTATATTTGACTATAGTATAGTCAAATATAAACTTAAAGATATAATTGCAGATTAATGACAAAATTATTCATAGCCAAGAAAATCAAACAGTATATTAACGCTTAAGAAAGTGCATTTCAAAGATTTATTTCAATTATGAAGAAGCAATAACTTGAATTTAATTTAAAATTTGAAAAAAAATTCGGTTGGCTTTTTTTACC
>JAQIXG010003289.1:0-15310 GCA_034700105.1 Oconnorella tubifera
TAAGTATATGTATAATTTACATTAATTAAAAACTAATACACTTATTGCATATCTACTTATAATCTATGTTCTTATTATTTATATTACAAACTATTAATTATCTACTTATAACTTAATATATTTCTTATTTACTTACAACACACCTATTTACCTACAATCTCTCCCACTAGGGGTCGCAGTGGTGTGGTCTCTCTTCTCTCTGGTATATCCGGTCTGAATCCTAGAGTAGAACCTCTCCTTCCTCCGTCTAAACTAGAGACGATATCCGTGGATGAGTTGCTATGTTTGCCTGGTAGACTGACTCGTCCTGATCACACCGCTGTCATCATTAGGGGACCACCGGGGGCTGGAAAGACTTATGTCAGCAAACTTATCAAGGTTTATATTGTGGCTTGAAATATTTCTTTACATGTAGATGTTTATATAAATTATATGATGATGGAATACATGACATTTTATATTGGTATAACACATCATGTATACAAAGATTGGTTTTGTGACAATTTGTCTACAGACTTGGTCTACCCTAATTGTATCCTATGAGATAATTCTAACCCTAACTATAGCTTTAATCTTAACCTTAACTCTAAACTTAATCCTTAAACTAATCCTAGCA
The DNA here is from genome assembly GCA_034700105.1 of Oconnorella tubifera. Classification (NCBI taxonomy): domain Eukaryota; kingdom Metazoa; phylum Annelida; class Clitellata; order Enchytraeida; family Enchytraeidae; genus Oconnorella; species Oconnorella tubifera. The sequence goes on from JAQIXG010003289.1 coordinate 617, forward strand.
CTAACTCTAACCTTAATGTTGCAGTAGACCAAATTTCGGTAGGTTAAATGTTGGTATTCATAGTGTCATTGACCAACACTCTATAAACGAATTGTTCTGACACCCTGTGAGTGTTAAAATACACAAGCTTATTTGTTAAATACACTAATAATTTTCTTATAAAATCTTGACTCGAAAATAGGATAAAGAGGTATCGTGTGGAGGCACTGCCCCTCGTATGCTCTGTCTGGACGACTACTTTATGGTTGAATCGGAAAAGATGGTCACCGATGACTCTGGCAAGCAGGTCAAGAAGATGGTCTCAGAGTACGAGTTTGATGCTAAGCAAGAACAGGCGTACAAGCTGAGCTTTTTGAAGAGCTTTAGGAAACAGATCGACGACTGCTACTTTTGTTTTATCATAGTGGATGCTATCTTTGATAAAGTGGCTTATCTGGAAGAGTTCTGGAGTTATGCTAAATCTAAAGGATTTCAAGTAAACTAATCGAGCGAATTTATATTTTTTGTTGATTCGTATTTATGTTAAATGATATTAATAGACAATTATATTTTATTGGTCTATTACTATAATAAGTTGAAGCTGTTGGAGATTTAGTAGAAAATTAAATTTGAAATTGACATGTCGTAGACAATAGTATCATTGCACTGAATATATCTGTAGATTGCTGCACCTATAGCTTAATTCAGCTACTAAATGTGATCGGTCATTCACAAATGAAAATCCAAATATTAAGCTAAATCTGTGAAATTGTTAAAAATACAATTGTAGCCCAGAAAATCGACCCCGAATACAAATCTGCCGATTCAATTTGTAACCATAACTCAAATCAATCCTAAATATAACTCAAATCTAATCCTAACCCTAACTTCAATTCTAAATCTAACACTTACTCTAACCCTAATAACAAAAGTCGGTGCTGATTTGATGGGTTATGTTGACTTTGTGTTGTGCAGGTTTATGTCGTTGAGATGCAAGCTGACGTCTCAGTGTGTGTTAAAAGAAATATACACAAGAGAAAGCAACCTGAAATACAAAGAGTATCGTATTTATTTATTTATTTATTATAATATCTTCAAAACTGTAGCGTCCCTTTATTGAACATAGTTTTAATTTTTCTCTGATATAAATTCCAGATAATTAATTATATTGCATTTGTGTTAACATGGTATTGCTTTATTCTGTTATAGTTATTCTTATACTATATTTATGAACGCTATAGTATATTTATAGTATATTTATTACCAGTTTGAATCATAACATAATTTAATCAGATACATATATAAAATTAATTTGAAGTACTTAGTAAATTAATTGTTAAATGACTAGATCACAGCCATTTTTTATAGTAAATATAAAATTTATATTAAGAAATTTAATTAAAATATTAAGCCCTACCCTTTTTTAGATCTATGAGTCTATGTTGGATTTAAATATATTTTATTTATTTTTTTAATTAAATTCTTGTTATTTGTTCTTATTGAAGATGGTTGACACGTGGGAGCCAAGTCCTAGACATTATATTCGATTAGACGTACGCTCTTTACTACAAGATGCTGCCATTGAAGATGTTAGTATTATATATATGATAGATTATCTATTACATATCTTATTTTAGATAAATGAGATGTTAAATAGATTTTTTGAATTTGTTTCTGTTTTATAAATTATACGAAATTTTACATTAGTTATTTATTCTAATACAAATGAATATAAATATCCGGATCATTCTCTGTATTTTTTGTTGATTTTGGTAAGTGCTTGTGTGCTGACAGTTTATCTTGTTATTTAAGTCAAACTCACAGCATAGATTGGTTTTAATGATGTAACTTTAATCTTTGTTAATCTGTACAACAAAGGTTTTAATATTTGTCAGGTTGAGATGGAAGATTCTATTGCTACTGAGGATGCAGCAAAAACAAAGGGAGCAGATGTAAAAGCAGATGCCGAAGATGAAGTTGAACCGGTGTGTGGAGATTTTTACTCTAAATCTAAAAAATGTATCTGTTATTGTTAATTTTAAATATGCTCTATTTGATTAATGGAATGATTAAGTTAATTAATCGTCATGGATTATCATATGTGAAAATATCTTAGATGTAGCTGTCAGTTTAAGCGTTTTACTAAAGGGTGCAGCAAGTTAGTAAAATGTGATCTTTCCGAGATTCGAACCTGGATAATTTAATTCCGAGCCTACTGGAATTTCTACATCCATTTTTATTTCTCTATTAGGTGCATTTTGAATCTATATTGTGTAATATAGTCTATCTGAAGTATATATTAAAGGCAAATCGTAATTAAAGGCAAAGCATGCTGACTACTTTTTAAGTGAATTCTATATATATCGTTTTGTAGTATATTAACACTCACAGATTCATTACGTCAGTGAAGAGTCCATTATATGTAGATTAGGGTTGCTAGGTTTTTGCAATGTACTAAAATGATTTTAAAGTTAATCGCAATAGTTGTCTACCATTTAGAGAGAATTTAGAGAAATTTTATTACTTTATGCGCAGTCACTGTGAAGTTTTATTGTCATTTAATTTAGGGTTACAAGAAAAGCAAATGGGAACTGGACACATCAGAAGAACACTTGGGTAAGTTAATTATCTTTCTTTCATTCAGGATTACACTCTACCGGGACTGAAGTAAAGTATTTTAATCTCGAATAAGATTTCCTTGTTGTGGCTATTTTGTGTTTGGATTAAATGTTTTAAATTTTTTGGTGATTTCTGGAAGTATTTTATAGTGTGTAGATTTATTTCTGAAGTTTCCTTTGGTCATCTGGTAATGAAGATTTGGTAATGCAGCGTTAAGGTTCTCTCTATGAGTAATATTTAATTAATTTATAGAAAATATCTTGTATTGGTTAATTTCAATTGATTTCTAATTGTGGACAATTCAGTTGGTGGCTTTTTGATCATTATGTTATGAACTTTTAATTCATGGAATAAACGGTAGCATAAAAATACAACAAATAAAAAAGAAAATAGGTAAATAAATAAAAGAGTTTAGTATACATGTATGTTGCGAGTGTGACTTAAATACACAAAAATATAATTTTATTTTATTTGTAAATCAGTTTGAAATTTTAGCCACACTTCACTCTTGCATTTAAACAAACGTGTTGTTGTTATAAAATTATAGATTGCACAAGGTTTATTATAATCATTAAATCAGAAATTTACAAATGATACTCTGTTGGTTTACAGTTGTTAATTTGCATCGAAACAATGTTAAAGATATGAACAGTAATAAAACATGAAAGTTTAATAAAGTCTGAGAGAAGTATAGAGAAAGCAGTAGTGAAAAAGATATTAATTTTGATAAATTTGAAATATGTTATCAGATATTGAAATATAGATTCATTTAATGCTCATAAACAGCAATATGACATGTGATTGAATGAAAATTTATCATTTAAAAGGAAATGGTTTTAATTGTCTGCAAGTTATTTAATTTTAGTTTAATTGTGCAATATTATTCTTTTTCAGATGTTATCAATTTAGTAAATTATATTAGTGAAAAGAAATTATAGTGTATGGATGCTAATTTGTACGTATGATTGTAATATAGGAGTTGTCATCTATATAGTTTCTGTTATCTGTTTCATTTATCGTTATAAACTACTAGGCCTATAGTGCTAAGTTAGATAAATTCAATGGATAAACGTGTTTAGTGAAATTTTAGATATTTAACGATTTGTTTGTAAGTTTGTCTCTAATTTGTTATAATTAGGTCACTTTGAGATTATGTTGAGGTCAGATGACTTTGTTGATAAATAACATGTAAATGGCAGAGAGTTTCATTTTAATGGCAGGGAAATCATTTTTATTTATATGAATTTTATTTTAAAGCAATTAAAATGATGAATGAATAGATGATAAATCACAAATGGTAAGACACACCAGGCTACAAGAATTGTATGGCGTAACGTTAACGATAAAAACCTGGCTTTTATGCAGTACTATATGGTAATGTTAGATTTAAAAAAGGTGTTAAAGCTTTTGGTTCAACCAATAAAACTGATGCAAAGTTTTGAAGTTAATTATATTTGAAAAGTTAGGCGGGGGGGGGGTGTAAGATCCAAATATGTCATGAACTCTTGCTAGTAGCGCTCAAGACCTTCAATTATAAAGTTTGCACTTATTCTGATTCTAAAACAATCCATCTAAAATAGTAATTTGATGGATTTCGCATTAAATATTTTGTCTAATTAATCTATCCCATCCTAATGGACCATCACATGAAAACGATTCTTACCCAAGAGAGCCATTCGCCTATATTCTATTTTATCATTTTTATTATTTCATAACATTGTGCCATACTTTAGCTTGGTCATCTGTAATCATGAAAAATGCCCTTTGACCAGTACCTTTTTAAAACTTTACATTACCATCTAGTAAATTCATAGAGATCTGAGTGTATTTCAATATGTGTCAATAAGTGTGAGAAAATATGAAAACTCATTTAAAATAGATAAATATATAGAATGGATGAAATTATAATACTAAATAATAATATAAGGGCATTATGGAATTGGAACATAGTGAAAAAATGGAGTCTTTGGAAATATGCAATATACATTGTAATGAACATCTCCAAAGGGATAAATGAAACACTGGTAAAAGAAAATGTTGAGAGGTGATGTTGTTTTAATGAATGATATATAGTTTATTGAAACGATGAGAATTACATGTTCAGTTTGAATATGTAGTTCTTTTTGCAAGATGATATGACATTAACAAGCTGAGTTATCAATACTGCAAATTTTTTCATTACATTTCATTTTATTTTATTACAGTTTCAGAATAGCTTTAAAATATCAGAATAAAATATATAATATCGATATAGAATATAATATTCTGTAATATTTTAAAATATCAGATTCTATAGTCTTTTGCTCTTTCCATTTTCTTGATTGCCCAATACTATGTATATAGTAGATTGTTAATATAATTATTCCACATTCCACTGATAACATTTATCTTACTTTCATGCTACGATTATACTAGCATGCATCATCTTGATCAAGTTACCTAGCCAGTGGGAAAAGATTTCTCTAAGAAATTATGTCATGAACAAGCAAACTAATTTACTCGGCATTTGATCATTATTAATCCAATAACAATGAGGATTTATCCAGGGAATAAAGTCTCAAACAGTAAACCTATGGATCATGAAAAATGACTATGGACACATTTCATCAAGATGAAAATAATGAATTGATTGCGCTAATGCCGGCTGTGATGTAACAATACAGCGTGATGAGCTGCAGTGTTCTTCAAGAATCAATACTTGAAAAATGGCTCCGAAACAACTACACTACAGATTTTTGATGTATAACATTACTGTCTATTGATATTTCATATACCTTTATGTTGTACCTGGACTGTAACCTCTGATCAATATCGGTAGATCAAATGTTGTTAGATGTAGTGTTGTAGACCAAAAGATGTTTGTAGACAAGTTATCTTGATACTTTTACCAAATGATGCATTTTTTATCAACTCGATGATAACGTAAATAGGCATTGGAAAATATCGCTAAATAGGCATTTAGTGATATTTGTTTTAATTTTATCTCACCAGTGGACTCCAAAAATTTACCCAAATTTAACTGGATTGGTTTCTATATTATGCTGTGTGATAAATCATCTCTATTTCTTAGTCATTTTCCATTTCACTGCAAAATGCTGTAAATACCTTATGAGAGATTAAAACTATAATCCAGGATAAGTTAAACTGAAGGAACTTTCACTAGTGATTTATTTTAATATTTTAATCCTTTCTTTGCTCAGCATCGTTCCATTCGAAGAACAATGCGACAGTGTATACTACGGTACTCTCTTTTAGTTTATATTTTTGCAACTTTTCCTTATCAATCTATCAGTGAGATTTAAATATCTCTCACTTAGACAGATCACTGTTCTGTTTTAGGTAGTAAATTTTTACCACTATCTAAGATCGCCATCTAATATCTAAGTATCCAATACCTAAGATCTCCAGTGTCTAATATATCACGTATCTCAATATATGGTATAGTCAATTTTTATTTTTAGGTATAACTAGGGAAGATTTTTTTTCATAATATTTAAACCAAAAATAATAATTTTTAAATCAAATTTTACAGGCTTAAAATAACATAGGTCATATCGCTTTTTGTGAGTCTATCCCTGTTTTTTGATGATCCAAAACATGTAATATGCAACAAAAGTAAGAAAATAATATTTTGTTAAGTCTCGAAGAAATACAATCAAATAAACTTGACGTAGCTCACAACTTGCTTTCAATGTGTTTACCTCCAATATCAACGCGTTTCTGCGTTTCATTGTAAAGTTTTTGATGACCTTGTTGATGGCTTCTTGTGGTGAATCTTCCTACTTGAACTGCAGTCACCTCCACATCAACTCCCATATCAACTTCAATGGATTATGATATTTCTTCTGCTTGCAGATATGATAATCCAGCGAGTTCAAAGTCCTGAAATTTTAGAAGTTAAAAATAGTGTTTTGCTACTTTTGTTACATTATGTTTTTTGGACCATTATTAAAAACGTGTCAAATTTGATTTAAAAATTGTTATTTTTTGGTGACATATTGGTAAAACCCCGAAAGAGTAGTCCACCCTATGCATATTATTAAATAGTTTCCAACAATTCCGAATATTTCATATTAACTGCATTTGCGCTATTGCTCTATAATATTCCAGTACTCTAAAACTTGTTGAATTTTTTCAATTTTAATTTATTCTGTAACTGTTGTTGAAGGATAATTTGTATTGTGCACAGTGCTATCAGAATCAAGGTTCTACTAACGGGTTTGTGATTCATATAATATTATAATAAGTTATTTAGAAACTGATTGAAAATTGAATGCCATGTAAATTTAAATAATCTATTACAAAAAGATACATCTTGGTTATGATACATAATCTTGTAGATTATGTATCTTAATCTAAAAGATGTAAGATACATAAGGTAAGGTATTCTCATCGTTTTGGTTAGGATACCTTACATAATTTTATTGTGTCATAATCGTACAGATCGGTATGATGACATATTTACTTTTAACGGAAATTCAGGCTCATATTATGATGGTGTCTTCTAAAAGCTAACCTGAACTTCAACGAATTGAAGTGCTTTTAAAACAATGACAATCAATCCATAGAATATATACTGGTACTTTACTAAGCCTAAGATCTGCAAAAGCAGCATACTGTGACTATTTATTATTATTAATTATAATTAATTTGTATGATTTATTATTAAATACTCACGTTTGAATGATTCTTAAAAATATGCTGCAACCAACTTTGGAGGTTTATTAAAAATATTCTATAAAAGATGCGACTATTAACTGATTAACTGATTAAAATGTCCTGCTCACTTTTAGTGAGCATGGCATGCTCAGCTTTAGGTGAATGATCATCTAAAATTGTTGCTCGTTTGATAATCAGCAAAAGCTTCAAATGCTACCTTCAGATAGTCAATAAACAATGTTATGCATAGATGGTCAGAAAAATATTACCACGTCCAATTTTAGATCATTAACAAAAAATGTTACAATAACTTTTAGTGTTCAAAATATGTCATATATTTTTAATATTCTAAGTTATGGTTGCCACTTTTGACCATGTGGCAACCATAACTTAGAACCACTACTTGTGGCACCAGTTTTTGGCAGAAAATTATTTATTACGATATATAGGTAGCCAGTCATATACTTGCCAGTATAACTCTATATATCTGTATGACTAATTATATTATACCCTTATCTATGCTTGTTATAAAAATTCACAAGCGAAGCCCTAAGAGCCAAATATTTGATCTTCCAGAGATAAAGACCTCTGATGATCTTTATTGTGTGAAGAATCTATTTAATGAACCATTATTGAATCATATATAACTTTTGTTCAAATATGATAGAAATTTATTAAGGACAAGTGCACTATAGTACTCTCTACCCATGCTGTATTGTGAAAACAATAGCAAATAACCCATTAGCCAATAGTTTTTGTAAGACATTTACTTCAGAACAGCATTCCTGACTTCATGTCACTGTCCTTGTGATCTCCAAACAAACCAAATTTAATTTCAGTAGAATGCAATAAAAAAAAATTATTCGAGGAGATGTCTATAAAGGAATATCTAAAACGTACAAGAAATGCATGCATACATTTTGCAGTCATGAAATTAGCTAGGTATTTTCAGTATTGATAACACTGTATCAATACATGTATCGGACTTTGCATGTGCTCTCTGGCGAATGGACAAAATAAATATACGCTATCACTCTCCATAATCTGATTAAGTCCCTTGTAAATTTCATCGTATTATGAAATTTATAAGGGCTTTACTTTTGAATGCATCCAATTTAACACTCATAACTCTCCCAGTTAACAAACATTTTTTTGCATCTAAATCTATACTGCGAAAGATAGATATCGATTGCTGGTTCTCAGTTTTAAAATCGGATTTCTACCTGCGGATTGATTTTGGTTACATATGAGAATTTCTGTTACAAAACCAAATGGATTTATCATTAGAAGCCTACTCTACAGTTACTGAACGAACTCGTGGCAAGACTCAATCGCATCATATATAATATGAAGGATAACCTGCTTTTACTTCGGTTATTTAATGATAAATATCTTTAATAATTCGGCATATGACATATATTGGTCCATTTTACTGAGTAAGCGTTGCGAATCGGAAGTTAGTCTAAACCTGAATGGATATAGCTTGAGGAGATATGGAGTATGATTCTACAGTGTGAAAAAGTTGAAGTAAACTGAATTTGCCTAACTAACTTTGAATAAGGTTTTTGGAATATACATATCCACTACTAATATTCAGCATTATTGGAAAATTATTATTACTATGCATATTGTTATTCATGGTGAAAATTGTTTTCAGCAATTTTCATCATGAATGACGAGGGGCATAATACTAATAATTAAACATTTATTGTATTTTTTGTTATATCATCAAATTTATAGCTATTTTACCAGTTTATGGATAATAAATTAACATGTCAGCCGGGAAGTTTTACAACATGTTAATATTCCCTACGAAGTAATTTTGGTCAAGTTAACAGTTAATATTTCTTACACACTGTGCAAGAGCAGCTGTAATAAATGGTAAATGTAAGCAAAAACAGACGAAATAAATGGCCAATGCATAATTTCAGATATTTGAATGTTTGGGATAAGACATAAAAACATAACTTGATAATATTAATTGAAAAACGTCAATTCATTGTTTCACAATGATTTTCATCATGGTTACTAAAGATGCAATAATAAATTTTCAACGATAGTTCTAGAGAGGGGTATCTTTAAATTAAAGTATTAAATATAATATATTTAATACTTTAAATATACTGTAATGGTATAAGCATGTATATTTATTTTAATAGTCCTACTGTGTTCATCATTTTTAAATAACAGAATTTTAAAAAAAATACTAAGCACTTTTCATAATGCACTCAAAAGGACAAAATAACTTTTCTGGGTCAGAAAAGACAATTTAAGTATTCCGGCAGTTTTCAATATTCCAAGAAAATGACACCACGAATGAAGAAAAGTGCGGCTCAAGTCTTTGATTTTGTTATTATTAAGAAATTTTTATTTTATCAATTCAGGAGTCTTTTTTTCAACATATCGCAATTATGGGAGGGCGCGGTCTGATAATTTGTGAGTTTAATAAAATGTTACTAATTCTTATATAGCCTATTTTGTGATAAGGGATGAAGGGCCAATTTTCAAAAGACGTATTATCAACTTCATATCTGAGCAATTATCTGCAAAATCAGGAAATTTTTAATTACTAAGTAAAAGATTAAGTAGATGTTTTTGATTCTAATAATGATGAATTGTTATGCAATGTTTTTATTATTTTAAATTTACTATGATTAAATATATGAAAGTTTTAACAGATAGGGAGAGGATGAGGTTGTTTTTGAGCTATAGTTCTATACAAGGGACCATTAACTGATGATAGCTCCCGATAAATTCTTCTTTGAAATTTCAATGCAAGTATTGACCAATGACATAGATACTTGAATATTTAAGAAATACGCAGTATCAAACTTTAAATAGATTTGTAAGAAGAACATTACAGCCCTTGAAATGATGTAGAGGAATTTCTGATCATGTTCTAGCTTCTAATCATAAATTTGAATGTTGAGACATACATATTTTTCTTAAAGGGAAAGTTTGGTTTGAAATGGCTTGAGCCGCACTTTTCTTCGTTCGTGGTGTCATTTTCTTGGAATATTGAAAACTGCCGGAATACTTAAATTGTCTTTTCTGACCCAGAAAAGTTATTTTGTCCTTTTGAGTGCATTATGAAAAATGCTTAGTATTTTTTTTTAAATTCTGTTATTTTAAAGTTTTTCGTTTTGTAACAAAATTTTTATTGGGTTTTAAATATAAATTTTACAACATTATGTTTGACTTCTTTAATTATAAATAATGAATCCAGTGTGGGGTCAGATCTACTATTTCTTTGACTTCCATCTTGTCGTCATCAAGTTGAATTCTAGCAATTAAGACGAGTGTTTCGTTAGGTGCAATGAACCACAGAACTTCTTAGCATACTTTAATTCATTAAGTGCTTTAAAATTTACCATGCTACTCTAATCTTTCAATTTTTCGTATTTCTTTTATTTTCTTAATTTTCCTAATTAGAGCAATATTAAATTCTTATCTTGTTTTCGCATTCGCTCCAATTCTTGTTTTGCAGCTTCAATACAGGGCTTTTTGCCGACTAATTGTGCAAGATCAAAAAAAATTCAAAATATTCTTAATCTCAAAATTCAGGTCTTAGTGAAGAATACGAATAAAATTTTAAGAATTTCTTATCACGACGGATTTAAAGCAATTTTACAATTTTACTTTGACTTAGAAATTATTATTATTAAATTATTATTATTATGAAATTAAAAAAAGAAATTATTCAGTGAAAACCGGAAGTCTCTAAATGGTCTAGTTGATGAGATATAAGGAGAAATGTTCCAAACAATAAGAGCACCATCACAGACAGACCAAGTATATGAAAGTGCTTAAAAAAAAATTGAAAAAGAGACTATCAGTAGATTTAAGATACTTGACTACTCTGTCATTGCCATCAGTCTCATCCCAGTCTGTGAAGAGTACATATTTTCTACCTTTTAATAAATTAGATGCAAAATTAGATTCCTTGTTGACAAGAGTCCAAATTAATTTCATGTAATGATACTTTATAGACATCATCATTTGCTTATATTAGAAGTACATAATGATATCTATAAAATTATAGAAGTATATTATAATGATAAGTCATTATAGGTATTTATTATTGCTATGGTATCGATTTCTATATATTGTAACAATTATACTAGTTTATAATGTTATAGCTTATATAATTAGCGAGTTCATACATAGAATATTTTACAAATGATGTGCATAGAGTGATGGACTAATGAAGATTAGGTTAGGTTATGGGTTTTGTTGGGGCCCGGGGAAGAAGGGGTGAATATGGACAAATCATTGATCCTTGTGAATCATTGAATCGGGTAACTTTCTGAAATAGATGCGCTTTGTGATTGTATTTCTTTATGCAGAGTTTTCACGCACACTCGTGCGTGGAGGGAAGGTCAACGTCAACATATACATAAACATATACTCTTGTTATTTGTCGTCAGATGGATATGGTCACTAGTATAGATATGAATTTATTGTTTATTGATTAATTAGAGATGATAATCAATGTTAAATCAGATCTAAAACCTCTATACATAATTAGAAGACTTCTTAAAGTAAGATCCACTGCTTCAATGTTGGAGAATGGCATTCATTTTAATATTATAACTACCTTCCAATTTTCTGCAAAATTTGTTCACCTTATTTCATTTTCTTGCATTTTATTAAATGTTTCCTTTGCAATACGTGCACAAATTTCTAAGATAAATTATTAAAAATATACATTTTTTTCCCCAAAAAAAATTGCATTTAAATCTCAGTTTAAAATATGTTAAATTTCGGAAATGGATTCTAAATTCTCTTGTATTCTTTTGAAATATCATTTGACTGCTTCTGCAGGGATTATTTTTAACTAAGTACTGTTGTTCTTTAAAAACTTGTTTTGTTAATATTGTGGTAAATTAATAGCTTACACATTATTGACATAATTTTTATATTTTATTGTTTTCTTGAAGCATCTATTTTATAAGATAGATTTTATCAGTAGCTGATTGTATTTACGTTATAAAATCTTCCATCTTTGGGATTAAAAAGACATAGAAGCTATGTTTAAGAGAATTGAACACTTAATGATGTCTTTTCTTATCAATTTTTATTTATTTGTAAACATGTACTAAAATGATTGTTATATGTGCCACATTCCATCTTCATCTTGCAAATGCCACACTTAGTCTTTAACCCTGTTTAATTAGATAATTTTCCCCTTAAATCCGTGAAATTCTTTTCAATGCGTTAGAAATGATTTTGTATGTATATTCAAAAATGTTTAAGTAAAAATGTATCAATTATATATAATTGAGTTGTTATGTTTTCATTGATTCTTTAGTAGTTAACGTTTGACATGTAACTACTATAATATTCCCATTAATGTTGGCTATCTCTCCAATACTTCTGCATCTTGTATTCATTGTGCATTGAGCATAAAATCAAGTCAATGCACACTGAAATATTGGCTTCATCTAAATTCATTTTTGTGATTTAATTGATTTGCTTAAATATCTCGAAATTCGTAAATGAACTCAGGATACTCAAAACCCACACTCGAAATACGTAGAAGCCCCGGCCAAAGTTCTGCGAGTGAGATGCAATAGTGTTTCTTCTTGAATTCGTCATTCCTACATATCAACTCGGTACGATGACTCTCAGTGTTCCTCATCAACTGTGACCAGCATCTGGGATCTCGTACCTTTTCCATGTTGTTCAATGCTTTTGTGAATAAAAGTCATGGATATCCTCTTATTCGCTTGTCGTTGTTGCATCTTCAATATTATATATATTCGGCATGTTTATTATTTCCACTCAACATTCTGGATCACTACATTTTAATTTTAGCGTAATCGGTGGATGCAATTTTACCTTTTAAACATTATTAAGGTATCCATTCTGTTTATGACTATTCATTATGGTTGTTTTAAGAACTGAAAGAAGCTTCATAGCTTAATGCCCTTCAATTCTTTATTTCAGGATCCTGTTATTCGCTAAACTTTGCTCTTTTGCTCAATTTTAAGCGCTGTTATATTTATTTCAGGATTTTATGGCTTAGTGTTCAGTATTGTATATGGACAGATCATTGATCCGTGTGAATCATTGAATCGGGTAACTTTCTGAAATAGATGCGCTTTGTGATTGTATTTCTTTATACGGAGTTTTCACGCACACTCGTGCGTGCCCAGTGACTCTTGACTAAGATATGTTATTTGTTTATTTTTTAGATAAACTGGATGGTATTCGTGCTGGTAAAAAGAAGCTAGAACATCCCGTACCTCAAAGACTAGAAGACTACCTTCAACTGCCCGATGATTACGAATCGAGAACCTCTAAGCCGGGGAAGAAAAGGGTCTGTAGAAAGTTTAATATAAATACAGTCTATGTCAACAAAAGATCCTGAAAATATAGATAATTGGCTGGAGATTAGGTCAAGATAGATAGATCAAGTTGGAGATTATGCTTAGAAAGCTTAATCTCCAACTTTGCCCAATTTATTTAAATCTTCATTGGACTTGCGGACTTGGACATCAAACATGGGCTTGGAAATAGTCAACATTTCAATTTTGGTTATTTCCTATGAATTAATATTGATTATTTCATGTAACCAATGAAAATAATCGCTAAAAGGTGATGTCATATAACCAATGAAATAATCGATATTTCAATCAAATAATGCATAATGTAAACTGCCATTATCAAAAATAACTTAGATTGTTCCATAAAACACGTTATTAAAGAAATACATCATACTTGCAATTGACTAATATTGAAAAACAGAAAACAAAACAAAAATTAACTAGTATCAGGCAAAAGAGAAGAGAAATCTTTTGATAGAATCTAGACATTAGCGTAATTACTACAAGAATAAAGAATAAGCTTCTACATCAGATGTTCAGCCTGACATCTATAATCAGCCACAATACATCTTCAGCTATTAGCTTGAAGATTTCAGTTTTTTTTCTTAAATATATGATTACTATATGATTTGTCCAGAAAATATTTCCATATTATTCTATTATTCATCAAATAATTAGTTTTTTACGAATAACGACATATGCTCATCGTATTCATGAGTATATATATATACTACATTGTACGCATTCAAATGTATTACATACGGTAGTACACATCCAGAGGTATTACATTTCAATGTTTACGATATAAGTTTATAACAATTAATGTTATCAAGGACTCTTTATCCAATGCCTCAACCCTCAAACCATATAGTTCCAAAGTTGGGATTCATCAGGAGTAAAGTCCTTTGAAGCAAAAATCTTGTAGCTCCTAAAGTGTCAAAGTTTTTGAAACAGAAAGATTGCAAATGCATGAAGTCAGTAGACCAAATATGGGTAAATGTAGTGTCGTAGATAAAAAATGTTGACGAGTTGCCTGATACCATTAACCAAAGCTGTTCTTGTGTTAAATGAAACAAAATATATATATATATATATATATATATATTAT
>JAQIXG010003290.1:0-15308 GCA_034700105.1 Oconnorella tubifera
CTTTTGGGGGGATCTCTGGATCGCTCTCATTATTTCTTTCTTTCCCTCCCCCCCTCCCCCTCTCCCCCTCCCATCTCATGTCAGCTCATCCGAGATTTCCTTTCTTAAGCGCCTGGTTTGGAAATAATTTTTTGAAGAAGGGGTAAGATAAGAAGTTATAACGATAACGATAAGATGGTTTATGTGGATAGAGAAAATGCCAAAGTGTATATTTAGCTGAAATAACAAATTACTCGTGTATTTTCAAGTTTGTGTATTGATAAAAAAATGTTGAAAATTCTGTTATTCTCAATTATATTTTTTATAATTATTTACTGCAATTTAGCTTTTTTTGAATTACTATGTCTATATTACTTACTCTAAATATTACTCTAAATTTCTCCGTTGTTTCTTATTTCTTTCTCAATATTTAATTTAATTCGTAAATATTGGTTTCCTTTTCCTGTACTTTCTCTTTCCTGCTCATTTTCTTGCGTTGCTTGTTTCCGTTTCTCCCGTTTCACGCCAAATTCGGACGCATTTCAGATTCATTTCGTCGGTTGCGTTCGCGGTGCGTCGATATTAGTTTAGCAAAGCCGAGATAAGACCACGGTAAATCTTTGCGGCAGTCTTACTTCTTGCGTCGATCAATGCCGCGACGGTTGCGTGATCAATGCGCAGAGGCAAAGAAACAGCACCTTTAAGGCCTGATTATTCAAAAACACTGCCCCGAGGCGCTGCGGGCCA
The DNA here is from genome assembly GCA_034700105.1 of Oconnorella tubifera. NCBI lineage: Eukaryota > Metazoa > Annelida > Clitellata > Enchytraeida > Enchytraeidae > Oconnorella > Oconnorella tubifera. The sequence continues at coordinate 727 of JAQIXG010003290.1, forward strand.
AGCAGTATTGCCCTGAAGGCACTCAATCAATGACACTGATAAATACATTTTTCCGCAAGGCGTGTATAACTAGTGCAAGAATGTAAAACTGCATCGTTAGTAAAATCGTATGTAAAATCGTGTTAGTCGTGAAAATGAATATTTTTTGAATCCAATAGTTGAGTTTAGAAGAAGATCTGCACTTAAGTAATCCAGTATTTAGAAAAGATTATTAGTAACTTTATCTACTAGCTACAATTTATTGTAATACTATTTATAATATTTATTGTATACTGGAAGCAGAGTTTAACATTTTTGAATACTTTTTAAAAAAACCATGATGACTTGGCATGAAGTGCGAATTTAAAAAACAATCAAAACACGATACAAAACATAATCGAGAAATTTCTATGTAGCAATAAAGCAGTGCAGTGTCTAGGTCCTAGAAAGAGCATTTTAAATGAGATCAGCACATCGCAACCTCCTGAAAGAACTTTTGCTGTCAATTTCAATTCAAAATTGATTATTCCCTCGGTTCGGAATACTGCGATTGGTGTAGGATTTAGGTTGTGATAAAATATCATAACGACTAACTGCGAAGTTGCTGATTAAGTATCTATTGACGGGTTTACTGTGCAATATAAGCTTATAATCTACAATTGCATGCTGGAGAATTTTGCAGCGCAAAATCAATGAGATCATTGATTCGAGGAAAAAAATCATACCTCGGGTATTTTAATAAACAAATCTTATATTAGTAAAAAAGTCAAATTTAATCCGTTTTTCCGTAATATCCTGAGTTTTTAAACTACCATTGTATTGAAATATAAATTGATTTCGGATATTAATTTAGCCTACATTTCACTTTTAATTGAAAATATTCGCGAGTTTTTTTTCCGAAAAATGATTTCTGATTAGGTTAATACTAAAACAACATGAAACTGATTATTTCCAGTCATTCTGTTGATATTAATTATTTCAATTTATCGATATCACGCGGGTTTAATCAATCAGTGGATATCCGGTTAGCATTGGACCGCAGCGCGGTTCTACTACACTCGTTCTCGGCGTCCAGGATTCATATGCTTAGCTGTTATATTTAACAATTTATATTTAGAAATTATAGTTAGACATTTTTTACAATTATAGTTTTTGTGAATTTTTTAAACAAGTCAAATACAGCAATAAAATCCATATAGAAAAAACAAATAAAAACAAATCCACATAAAAGAAGTACTTCAAATTAGGAATCACATTTTGTGACAAATAAAATATTTTGCTTTTGACTTGATTTTGATGAACATAATTCGTTTGCTGAATCGTAGTTCATAGCATAGAAGAAATACATTAATTCCTGAAGTTTATCATTGAAAATAATCGACAAATTCCCTGAGATTTTTGTTATTAATTTATAGAAAAATTCATGATATATATATATAGAGTTTAAATTAAAACTAATAAAAATTAATTTTGCTTTACGAGTTAAAAATTAAATATGCAACTTCACAAAAAAAGTGTCATTGAATAGAATACTAAACCATTCAAATAAACCAACCAAAAAATTGCTACAACGCTTTAAAACTAAAATACATCAAAATTCAATACAAGAATATCTAACACATTTGAAGGTACACGTGATTTTATTTTTTCTCCTGTATTGTGCTTTTCATTTGCCAGCTTTCAAATCTCGTATCCGCATTCCTGCAAATAGTAATTCCATTCGAAAGCGTCCTTTATGTCGCAATAGTAAACCAAGCGTCCGGGAGCACCCGCTTCCTTTGTTCGACCAAATCCACCACTTATCTGACTCGGTCGTCTGACGCAAAAATGTCAAATTCTTTTTTGCGAAGAAAATAATTCAACGTCATCTATTATTCGACGTCAAGCGGTTATTACTTCGGATAGAGTTCTGCAATCATGAGCAAATTTGAAAGGAGATCGAGGGTTGTAATAGAGCATTATTTTGTTGTGCAGTGGTAGTCTTTTTCAGATCATTGCTGGTAATTGGATCAAATAACTATAATTAGTTGTGATAAAGATTTTCGCGCGTGAGGTTTTTTCTATATCTTAGCAATAAAGAAAATAAATTAATAACTATAAAACGACAAATTATTGTCAAATTAGATATATGCGTTACCACATAAATTACCAGCGTTAATTGCAGTTTTGATATTTATTGCTTAGGCTGTTAGTAAATTTTGGTTAATTAGACTAAAATTATACTTTATATTAATTATATTTTAGAGTTTCATCAGCAGTCAATTGTTATACAGTTATCTAGCTTTGTTTAAGTTGAAATCGTAAAAGATTTTAAGATTTATTTCAGTTGTATTAAGTTATGCAAAATTAGCGTACATAATATAGCTTGCTAATGTCGATCATGTTGAAACACATTTTTTTTTTTTTTTTTTATTTTCAACAGTTCACTTTTTCATCAAATTAATTTTAAATAATCACAAAGTATTTTGCTTCCTTAATTTAACAAATCTGAAAAACATCGACATTCTAAATTATTAATTTACATCATCCTCAATCGTTAACACAGATATTGAAAATCTTTAATTCACCAATTTACATTACAAATAATTATACCATGATCGTCCCTTTTAATGACCTCTCCCCAAATACACCTCATTCCAAAACCCTGTATTATTATCCGAGATCAAATAAATCACAGCGCGTCTATAATAATACACGAGACGTAAAATATTTAATATCCTGTAATATTGACACAAGTCACCCCCTTTATCTCTCTTACTGTCAATAACACTCCGAGACTCTGTTTCCTTCTCTAAACAGTACACAAGCGACTGTAAGTTCAGTCGTTCTCTATTTGATTAACATTCATTAAATCCGCATACAATATTGATTTGCCATTTCGTTGTCCTGCGAGCGATAATACAATGCAAATTATCTCTGGGTAAATGGGGGGAACGAGGGGGACAGGGGAACACGTACAGAAGGGGGTGGGGGGGGGGGGGGTCAATAGAGCTCCCTTCTTTAGATAATCAAGGAATATAAACTGCACGATTTCTTTTAGACTTAATATTATATCGAGTGCGAGGATTCTGAAAGCAATTACTAAAAGAAATTTAAATCGATGAAAATTTGTCGAAAATGTTATGGTGTAATTAGGGTTCAATATTTTATTATATATTTTTCAATGTCTTAAATAACTAATGTATTTGATTTTAACGTATTTGATTTAACTTTACGGTTATATTATTTAGCTTGTTTGTCACTGATTCTATGACTTTAGTGTCAATTTATGTCAAATTGATCGTGTATATAATTCCAAATACGCCAATTATATAATATAAAATATGTAAATTATCATCAGCTAGGCTATTTATATCAACTATGAAAGAGAAAATCTTTCACACTGCTTTTACAGTGATAATAAGCTTACGACAATTTAAAACATTTCCTTTTGAACATAATATCTGAGAGATTTTCAAGTAATGCGAATGCTAAAATGAATCTGTATCCCCTCTGCTTCGCTCTGCAGACATGTAAATAGCGCAATTTCATTCGGTCGTGTTGCAATGTTTTATAATCACAGCTGGTCTGTCCGCAGATCCATCGTTTCATCGCCGCTACCGAACATTTTCGCCGCATTACGCCGCATTCTCGCCGCATTGATAAACTGCGGCAGATTTGTCATTGATGCGGCTTCAATAATCTCTCGCTGCAGAATAAGTTCAACGAAGAAATAGACAGCGGACCATTTAAGAAAAGACTTTCTAAGCCAATGCAATAAAACAACCGCAATCGAGTAGCTTGGGTGTTTTTTTCTCTCTCTCTGAGTCTCTCTCTCTCTCTCCATCTCTCTCTCTCTCTCTCTCTCTCTCTCTCTCTCTCTCACACACACACACACTCTTTCATACACTCCTTCAAACACTCTCTTTCTTCATCTAGCTGACTTCGCTAATCAAAAGCGTCGTTAGAGTAATTGCATCAGAGTTACAGTAGACGCGTGATACGGCCACTGTCTCGGGCCAACAATGCTTGTCCAGAATTTCTAAATTGGCCAGAATTTCTAAATACACAGTTTCTCGACAATTTCATTCAACATCAGCTTGATTATATTCATCTTATTCAAAAACCTTGCCGACCTTTATTAAGCCATTTACCGCTGGCATTCCAGATATAATTTTTATATTTCCAGTTGAATTTCTGCCTTTCACTAAAGAAGTAATAGGAATATTAAAAATTTGTAATTTTATATCTTACATTATTTTCAGGGAGGGGGAGGGGAGGTTTTTTTCAGGGGGAGGAGGTATCTAGACTCCTTATCCCCCGCCCTTGAACAGACGATGGATTCAATCGGATAGCGGTTATATTCGGTGCGTTGTAATATATTATTACAATATTTTATTATTCTCTGTTTAAATAACAGCTGATGCCTTTTTTATATCAAAAATTCATATCAGAGTCTCTACAGATATTGATAAAAAATATCAGCAAACGTTACATGAATTTAAAATAGATTTACTTGCTAGTGTATTTGCATTAATGATATTATCTGAAAAATTAAAATATGACAAAACATTTTCTTCTGTAAACATCTGAAAATTCTCTTTACTATTTCATAAATTATCTCTATAATTTTCTTCATAATGCATTCAGTTTTTTTATTTACATCCCAAAGGCCATCAACTTTTATCCCCACTACTTATAGGAAGGGAGGGTGGAGGGATGTCATCGATATGACCCTGACATTATCCACCGTCATCGCAATCTGATCAGCCTCGGGCGAGGCGTGTGCCTGGTAGCCTTCAGCGGGCAGCTGGGCAAGGAGGAAGAGGAGGAGGAGGAGCGATCACTCTCAGCAGCCAGCCCGGTGTCGATAGAATCTGAATTACGTCGAGGGATCCACCTCGGGTCACGGCGCGTGTTCATATCATGGTCGCCCAGGCTGACCCCTGGTCGTCCGTCCATCTGCCTGGCTGACCCAATCCGCTGAGTGGATCCTGGTATACAAACGAGGCTGATAGAAAGCTAAAAGCGCGAACTTTATGAATGAAACCTAATGATATAAATTGCTAGATTTATATCGGAATAGATAATTATATTAGACAAAGTTAATAATACAAAGCGTAAAGTTAATAATACAAAATACAAAGCGTAAAGTTAATAGAGTGTAAAGTTAATAATACAAATTATTATGATTCTGTTTATTAAGGGTAGTAAATTAATACGCAAACAATATTATTTCTTTTTAAAATATTTAACATGATTGTTTAGCAATAACTTTTTGTAATCATGATTTTTCGTTTGCTCATAAACCCAGCAAGCAGATTTAGCATTAAGTGGGCAGTAATTATAATTAATGATTTACACGGGTGATCCAATTTCATTCATAAATTTTTTGAATTTTGCAAGATAATTTTGTTTAAATTTAGTTTTAATTTTTAATGTCATATTTAATTTAAACTCAGTTTAGCATATCTCATCATTCTATATTATTTTTCATAGATACATTCTTCGCATTAATAGTTACTACCTTGTGTTAATATTTAAAAAGAAATCTACAATTCAGCAGAATTATAAAATAATCAGTAATTTCATTAATTTTATATACTAACTATCATATCATCTATATAACCTTTCATTTTATATGCGGGAATAAATTCATATTTAGCTTTATAAAACTAAATCGAGAGTTATAGTAAAGTTTCTCGCGGTTTGCCAGTAAGTTTGTAATAATATGCAGTGGTGTGGTTGTGCAGCATTACTTCGATCATTCCCAAATGCATCATATAGAGGAAAACTCAGAGGTCCGATGACGATAATAATTTTAAATTAGCAAATCTAACTGAAAGATGCGGACTGATACTTCCGTTCTGTCGTAACTGCAAGAAATCGTTAAGTTTTATATTACGTTACGTTATATTACTCTTACGTTACGTTATCGTTGCTTGCGGTACGTTTTATTTGTAGAAACGTGAACAGTGAGAATTGATCTGATAAGAAGTTGAAAAATAAGAGAAAGAAAATTCTGAATTTATGATAGATAACGATTTTTCTTAATGAAAGAAAATGATTGGAAACACACACAGGTTAATATCGAAGGATGATTTTATTTCGTATTTTTATTTAAACAATAGTCAGTTGCAAAGCTGTAGCAACAAAACACTATTGGGTTAACTTCAAATACGATTTAGTCTATTTATTCTAAAGAGACTAATAAATAATAAACAAATATATAAACCAAGGAGAACCAAGAAAATTATAGCTTTTTACTAAAGTGATATATCAAAAAAATTTAACTAAATGTTTCACAGAAATTAAAAAAGTTTTCAATTTAAGTACTTAAGCATGACTCTACTCATAAGAAAGATGAACATTTTCGTAATGACACTTTTGTCATTGAACAACTAAGTAACTAATAATTAGTATAAATTAAGATTAAAATCTTATTTGCGAAACTGTTCCCAAGTTGATCACGATTTAGTATTGAAACTACATCGTGATCAACTCCAAAAAACACAACTAAATGACATCTTATTTAAAAACAGCTAATTTATATTAAACTCATATTTAATGCTCATCACATCAACCCATTAATGTTATGCAAAGCAATATATTCTATTCATAAGTATTCAAATTTGATCACTCTTCCCAAATATCTTTGTTTTCTTTTGTCTCTCCAATAACTATGCCCCAAATATCCTTTGCTCATATATCTATTTACAAAGAACACAAGCCAGGAGTAAGTATACAGCATCCACCGACGGTCCACTGTCTATACTGACTTGGTCCGCGGACCGTATTTGCCCGATCAGCATAAAGGATATCGATCTATCGCCTCGACTCTTTTGACCCACTAGTTCGTCCCTTCCCTCAATCCCTTCCTTTTCCCTCCCTCTCCCTCCCTCCATCACCATCCCTCGCTCCTTCGTCCGTGTGTTGCTAGATCTACCTATCGGGTCTGTAAATTGCGATGATATTTTTGCGTCGTGCTCTGATGTTGCTGTTGTATCAAAGCTCTCTATTCTGCTGTAGAGTCCATCGATACTGCTGTATATCGTGTTCTAATTACGGTTGCATATGTTAAAAACTCAACCGAATCTATGAAGATAGCTTCATTTCATTGGCTGAAATACTCCAACGAGCCAATACTTTTCTGTCAACTACAATTTGCAAGTATGCCTCGTGAAGCCACTGCAACTGTATTGCTGTTCTAGAAATAACATTTGCTGATTTGGACTTTATTAGTACTGCTGTGACTTTACAGCTGCTTGCAATGATTTCTGCTGCTGTATATTGTTACTTCGATTTTTTGCTCTTTCCTTGTGATCGAAATTTAGTTTTAATGCTACGCATATATATATATATATTAAAGCTGTCCTTACGGCCAATTAACTATTTTTGTGGCAGTAACACCAGTCTCAGCAAAACATCATTAAAGTTTAATAGCTGTTTAAAGCTGTCACTATGAAAATTAACGGTTGATGACTTTGCTGCAGTTTTTATGGTAAATATTTGCTGTTCTCATTATAGTGGATAGTTTAGCTGCTTAGAGTCCTTGCAGCTGTCTGCTGCAACTGCAGCTTCTTAGCTGTTGGTAAACTGACTCAATGTAGCGAGTATATTGTTCATACTGTAACAGTGTATTTATAAACAAGATTAGTTCTTACCCCCCCCCCTCCACCCGCCTCCACCTCCTTCAATTGCCTCTTTACTTTCTGTCTATCTCTCTGTCTGACTCTTCTTTCTTTTTTTCTTTCTTTCTCCATGTCCACTCGCTATGGCTTTTAGAGATTGTCTTTTTTTATTAAGTTAAGATTACAAGACGCGATGACGAGATGCTATTATATAACTCCACCCAGTCCCTCTTACTATCCCCTCTCCCCGTGCCCCTCCCCTCCTACCCCCCGTCCCCCTCTCCCCTGTTTCCCCCCTCACACTGTCCATTTGCTTTATTAAGACGAAGTGTATACATTACTTTGAGGATAAGACATTCAGTTATCCTCACAATGCTTTCATTAGATGAATATTGGGGGAGAATTTAATCCAGGGGATGAGATGGTTTTGTCCGGAGAGCGAGCGGAAATAATACGGATAAAAGCGAGAAGGGTTGCCACGTGGACGGTGGCCTACGGGTATGCGACGGAAATTAGACAATTATTTTGAGAATTTGCAACTTCCGTGAAAATGATTAGAAAATGTTACAGTGTTTCTGAAATCTTTGTCAAATACAAAGATTTAAAAACGACACTGTTTTAAAAAATAAGTAACTTTCTTATTATTACAAGTTATTTATCTGATATTTATTTTATATTTTTGAAATCGATATTTCAGATACCGGTAATAGATTGTCCAAAAATAAACGACAGTTTAAACGACAGTTTAATCCAGTGCAATAAAATAAATTAAAATTATAATAAAATATCAGCATAGTTTTGAGATTATTTTACTTTGTATCGTTTTAGCTCTCAATTAATAGTCTTTGCATACGGATAGCTATTATACAATACTCTGGAAAAATATCATCTGGAGCAACCGATACAGTATTTGTTTAAGAAGTTAATACCCAAAAAGAATAGTATAATGTCATTGATCAATGCTCCGATAACAGTAAACCATCGTGACCTGAATGTTAAAATAAAATAACTCGATTATTTTCGTAGATAAAAATGTACAGGATTGATAAAAATGACAAAGCTTTCAATTTCAAAACGATCAAGATTGACAAAAAATATATTCGAATTACATGTTAATTGCCCAAAACACAGTGTACTCAAATACTAGCGGTAAAAATATTATACCCCCTTCCCCCAGCAATCCCCACAATTTCTATTTACATAATTTGACACTGTTTTCCATCAGCTCATCAAGTAAACATCACTGTTACTTAAAATTCAGCTCGTAAGTTTTTTTTCAGCTTTGTTTTTCGCCATCAGTAGTTTTCCATCAAAATTACAGTAAGTACAAACAACTTAAAGCCCAATCCTTTATTAACATCATCTCTTTAATGTAAAGTTTTATTTATTTCACACTTTACTCTTAATTTATTGATTGAAATGAATATTTGAAACATTATTATAAATAAAATAGCATATGATATGTTTTACTGAGTGCTACTTGAAAGTCTACTAGACACACTGGAGACTCGGACTCTAATTAGAAGCTCTCGAAGTAACATTATATCCTACCATCCTCAATTTTCTTTCCTACATAAAATACCATCTCTCATTCTCTTTCCAACTCTAATGTATTGTCAATCTATTTTTGCCAGCGAATAACAAAACGATAATCCTTGAATCAACTCTGATTAAAAATAATTTGTGCGCGGATTAGATGAATCAACTGCTTTTGTCAGCTGCGGCTCTATCATTCACTCTCTAAGCTCTTCTTACTTCTTCTTTCTTCCCTCTGCCCGGATTCAGGATTGAGGGATGGCGGTCCGGCAGCGCGTGACGAAATTGCTCCGGTGGACGAGCGGCATATCTGCCGGCTATAATTATAGAGTGGATGGTTAGCGAGTAGGACACGTTTTTAGAGACAGCACGTGCGATTCGATATTTTTTCAACTGATTTTAAACGGTAGGTATAATGCAGTTATATTTAACGCCTGTTCAAAATCGTCAAGAGATAATGTTTAAAACAGTTTAGCTGTGTTTTGTGATGCATGCGCTTTTTTAGGTAGTAAAGTTGTCTATTTATAAGTGATCAAGATTTATTTTAGGATATCTAGATTATAAGCAAAGATTTTGCTATGTTTTGCAAAAACGTGTTAAAGATTAAATTTTATGTATTAAAGTGTCAAGCGGATAATAATAGAATTTTCTCAAACTGACGAAATTTTTTGTTACCTTAATATAAATAACTTTAAATAAATAAAACTTCAATGTGTTAATACTTTGCATGGCCTCTAATAAGATTACACATAATAAGATGCAAGATTGCAGATAGATCATATATTTTTAATATTACATTTTTGTTTTGTGTTTTATTAAGCGATGAGCTAGTGTTTACCTTTACTATATTGCGCGTGTATTCTTAATCATATTATCTTTCTGTATAAAACACATTGCTGTTATTTTATTTATTGCATTTAGTAAATTTGGCCTAGTTTTTCTAAATATTAGTAACGCTTCCTATTAGTTTTAGACTGATATTGAATCGTTAGATAAGTTTCATTTATTCGTTAAATATTCCACTAATATTATATTTAATTCAAAAAGTTATTAAAGGATTTTAAATCATTATTAACACAATGTTGTTGGATGTGATTCGTTATGATTAACTCAAAAACGTTATGTTTTATCAAATAAAGTGATTTTAAAAACTAAAAATTCATTCGTGTTGACATAGCGACCGCCAGCTCCGCTGATTTTTGTATCAATATTAATTTAACGATTTCTCCCCCAAGTCAATATGTGACTCGAGCCAAATAGGAACGACGATGGCCTCGAGCCAAGTCCGAGTCACGATGGCCTCGAGTTTCGCACAAACTTAATCTCATCAGCAAAAAACTGCAGCATACACACGAGACGCGCAACACTGTTCAAGTGTATCTCTTTTTGTTTGCTTCATATTGAGTTATTACTGTATTTGTTAGTGGATATATTTGGTTTAAGAACTGTAGCACTTTTTTATTTATCATCTAATAAGCAGATTGGACGTGTGATTATTGTAAAAGAAACAATGTGTAAAATATACAATACGTCTATAAGTATGCGTGATATTTAGCGTGTAAACACTAAACCTTTCAAAAGATAAAAAAGTTGAAAACAATTTCACCTATATTTAACAATTTAACAATATCACTGCGATTTTTTATTCACACATAGTAGCTTCAATACTATCTCAATTAAACAATTATTCATTTAAAGTCTGGGATTACTAACCACGAAACCTTATTCTCAGAACCTTCCATTCTTGAATACTTATATTTAATAAGCATCTTCCAGTTTGTCCCTTTGTTATCTTGCGTGTCCTTTCCTTGTTAGCTTGCGTTTCCTCTTCTTTCTATGCTTGCCTCTTGGCTCGCGTTAGTGTGCCAGTGAGGAAAGCTATATTTTCTGAATATTTTCTGCTCTGTCTGTTCGACTCAACTCAGCGCTTTGTAATTCACGGCGCTACTTCGTTAAGCATGCTCACAGTTTCTCGACATTCAGTCACTTTCTCGGTCATCAACATCGTTCTGAATGGCGCTGCCACTCAACGGGAAGCGATAGGGAGCCGGGGAGGTGTAGGGGAAGGGAAGGGCAGAGGTCCCTGGTTAAAATGATAAAGTTGGCAAATATCGCAACCGATACGATTTTTTTATTTAACGGCGAATTGAAAAGTTTCTTGGCTTAAATTTTTATAAAAAGTTATAAAAAATGGTATGACAAAAAGCGGAAATGATGAGTTATGAGAATAATTTCAGTTTAAATTGGTATATTTAGAATTTTTCATATTTGTCTGAAGTATTATGAGTAGATAAGAATAAAATTGGTGTATTTATGTTGACGAATATTTAAATGAACTGGATTTTAATCTAACGGAACAGCATAATAGAGTCTGGATGCATTTGTCGTGAGTAACTTTGTAATTACTTTTGTAATAGTCATTTTTCTCCACACCCCCCCCCCTCCCCAGGTTCACTTCTCCGCTGCTGAAACTCAATATTTTTACTCTGTGTCGAGTTGTACATGACGTTTTGATAACGACTCATGAGAAAAAAGCATTATTAAAATGTATTGTTGCTTTAATTAAAGAAAAGTAAGACATCAATGGTATATAGCAGATATACTGTATACTTTATTAGGTAAAAATAAGAATTCAATGACAGTTGTTATAGATTATATTTTGAACCAGTATTTGACTGTAAGATAAAAACATTCTTAAAGATTGCATTGAAATAGAAAATTAATTCGGCTATTTTGCGAAATTAATTTCTTTAGATTCTAAAGTCAAAATGTATTTAAATATAGTCAAAGATTTTGTATTATTCTATGAACTAATAATTAAGTTTCTTCTTTATTCAAGTATATTTTTGTTGTATGTTCTATGTTTCTAACGATTTAGACTTTAACCGATTTAAACAGGTTTAACTGGTTAAAACGGGTTAACCGGGTAAAACCGGTTTTAACTTAAAATTTAGTTTAACCGGTTTTAACCGGTTTTAGCCCGTTTAAACCGGTTAAACCGGTGCTAGCCGGTTTTAGCCGGTTTTAGCCGGTTCTAACCGGTTTTAACCGGTTTTTAACCGGTTATAATCTGTTTTAACTCGTTCTAACCGGCTCTAGCCGATTCTAACCGATTTTAATGGGTTTTAAGCGGTTCTAATTCCTTTCACCGCTTTTTACCGGTTTTTAGCGGTTCTAACAGGTGTTTTACCGGTTTTACCTGGATTTTGCCGGTTTTAACTGGTTTTAACCGGTCATACCGGGTTTTAACCGGGTTAAACCGGTTTTAAACCGGTTTTTAACTGGTTTAGACTTTTTTCAATAAGTATGAAGTAAATATCATATATAAACTCAATCTGAAAATAGACAAACGGACATGTACTATCATAACTTTATTTGCGTTTTTCAAATTCAACAATTATAATATAATAACAATACTATCTGACTTCTGAAAAAGAGATTATTAATATATTACATTAATCATGATAACAATTCTTTATTTAACATTTCATAAAATTCAACTTTAGTTTGATTAAAATTAATAAAAATATTACTAACTGAATAAGGTTATTAGTTCGCCAGAAACAACTTTCTCAGCATTCTTATTACCTGTAAATACTAATCCACGTATTCAGTCTATTCTAGATTTATATTATGGTTTAAAAACTGATTAAATACTGCTTTTAGAAAAAAACATTTTCTGAGATAAATTATTTTTTGTTATGTTTGAACATTCTTAAAAGTTTCCGAAATTAATTGCGTTTCATCCACGATCAATCCATTCATTCCAGAGCGTACCGGCTGCGTTCCATCCATCCGCATCTCAGAGTTCCAACTGTGTTCCATCCATCTATTCCAGAGCGTTCCGGTTGCGTTCCATCCACCCATCCACGTCCCAGAGTTCCAACTGCGTTCTATCCATCCACATCCCAGCGTTCCGGCTGCGTTCCATCCATCCACTACATGGCGTTCCGGCTGCGCTCCATCCACTCCGTAACGTTCCGGCTGCGATCCATCCACCTTCCAGCGTTCCGACTGAAATGAATTACCCCCCGTCTATCCCAACCAGCCAGTGAATAGTTGTAAATTAAGTCTTGTTTATACGCTCATTCTGATTCGCAGGCCAAGCACGTCATCAAGCCAACCGGATGCGTCAGCCAATCATCAGTCCTCTCGCTTCTGGACATCATTAACGTTGTACGGGGGAAGGGAAAATTCATTTTGATTTTTATGTCCGCAACAATTTCTGATTCCGCACGCCGACGGCGGCTAATTTTATTTTTATTTTCACGCGACAAGGTCGCAAACAACTCGGACGACAATAATAATCACACGGGTCGCTATCGGGGTATACTCAATAAAACATTGAAGAAATTATGTTAATTGCATGAGAGAGACTGAGATATTGATCTGGAGGGGAGGTGAGATGTTTTTTTATATTGACATTTTAAGAAGGGGTAGTGCGTTTTTGCTTAATTTTAAGGGAAGATATCTTACGTGGTACAAGTCAACTTTGTGATAAGTAATTGTAGCTCATGCTTGAACAGAGGTGAAAATTATTATATTGAATAGTAGTGCGTTTTTAAACTTGTTTCCTTCTTATAACTAATTACAGCTGATTAGCATATAAACATAGATTTTTTTATAATTTTACTGTTACTGTTAATTCGAAAATATATCATTTATAGTCTAGCAAAAAATTCAGCTACATCTGCTAGGTATAAAACTTTTTATTGGGTAACAATTTTGCAATTTTAATTCTATAGCATACATATACTTGTGAAATAACATATACAATAAATTGTGTAAAATTTATCTTCTCGAACTGTTTCAATAGCATTTTTTGTTGAATTTCATTAATATTTGTCAAATATTCTGAAAAATTATCTGCAAAACACTATTTTCGATTTTTTCCAATACACACTTTGACCAAACCATTAACTGTATACTTTCTAATCATTCATATTTTTGTGTGTATCATCAGCTTTCATTGTATTCGCTTCAGATTGTAGGGTTAAACAGGATTTTCAGGTTAAACAAGTCGACCGCAGTTAGTTTTGCCCATAGAGAAACATCAACCCAACGCGTTATATCATGTTACTTTAAAACGCTACACAGCGAACATCCATCGTTCTCTCTTATCTTGGGCTACCGGACAAGGTCAGTAGTACATCAGGACCCCAGGGGCCGAGCAGGGCCAGCGGGCGGGCAGCTGCTAGTAGGATGACAGCTGAGAACTATTTCATATGCATGCGAGCAGCGGCGTAGCCAGGAATTGACTAATGGGGGAAAGTGGGTTACCTTCACAATTTGGAGTGATGACCTTTTTTGGTCACAATTTTTTCATATCTTGCATTTTTGTCTAATTGCAAGTATTTTGTCTCTTGATTTATTACATCGTCACATGAGGGGATGGGGAGGGGGGATTCACCATTAAATTTACATATTATATAACATGTCAGAAGAATTCTTTTAACC
>JAQIXG010003291.1:0-15295 GCA_034700105.1 Oconnorella tubifera
TTTTATTTTTAATTGATATTTTAAATATTTCAAAAATGGTTTGTTGTTTAAATACAAACTTTAGAGCATTAATCAATCTGTATTTAATATTAGTCAACATTTTATTTTAGTGTTGATAATCAGAACCAGAAATATCTGCTGAACCTAAGACAAAGTAGGATTAATGGTAAAGTTTGTGGTAAGAACAAAATATCTAAATTCAATGACCATTATTAGCGCCATTATGACGTAACGATTAGATGTTTAACTAATCTAATGCCTAGTTCTATTTCTCGCTGTATTACTAGCGCCATTATGACGTAATGATTAGTTACTTTCTCAGCCAAATATATCACAATATTGCAAGCATTAGTAAGTCTGCAGGTACAATTTTATTATTTCTTTTATATTTTTAGCAAAAGATCAAAAATGATTGTGATTGTGATTCACTACGAATGGATACGATCGATAAAGTTTACTAAAATTCGATTTGTTGTTTTTAATAAATAACTATTATTTTGATTCAATTTTTTCTTATTTCTTTGGTTATCACTTATTCAATTCATCTGAAATCTCTTGGCAAGAAAGTTTCAAAAATTGTAATCTTTAAAAATTTAATATTTGAGATACTGAACAGGGGACCATATTTTTGTTGGCATAGAGCCCCATAAATGTTTAATCTTGCCCTGGACTCACCCATACTTTGACTCAGCACTATGTCTCTCAAAACTGAAGATGGCCCGCGGCCATCTTCAATTTCTCAAGATTGACCCCTTGCTAAATGTAATTGAATTGCCCTGATCTATATTTTAATATAGCTATAGCGTTCTAGGCTGGATACACCCTCCCCCCGGCCCACCCACCCCCCTCCCGCCCACCCCCCCATCAGTGGCGCAGCCAGGAAATAACTAATGGGGGGGTGTTCCTCAAAAATTTGGAGCGATGATCTTTTTTAGGTTATCACTCAATTTTGTCACCAGTTGCATGTATTTGGTCTCTAAATACATGTATCCGACGCAAAAACTGTACTATTGGATGCATCATTATAAGGATGGAGGGGGAGGTGTGTTTACCACTAAACTAATATCTAACACTACAAATAAATTGTTATTACTTCCAATGGGAGGGGGAGGGAGTTAACCCTGTAACTCCCCCTTGCCTACACCAATGATTTTTACACCGGATATTTTTCCGTAATGAAATTCTGCGTCCCTCGCCTTCAATCATATTACTGGAGGGTGGGGGAAGGGATAAATATCTATCATATTACTGGAGGGTGGGGGGAGGGATAAATATCTATCATATTACTCCCCGCGATGTTTCAATATCTTCTCAATAAAAATATGAAAATGATACTAATACGATATTGACATGAATATGATATTGCTTAATAAATGCTTATGAAGGTTACTGCTTATACGTCAGCTCATGTATGTTATCTAAAAATGAATTTAGTTAAAGCGATAAAAACGACAATAGGATTTTTTTCTATTTCATTTAATTTTTGCATCCCTGACTTTATGCTTGTTTTTTGCGGTAATATAAAAATAACTTCATTATAAAAAATCTGACTTATAGTTTGATGTAATTTTTGCTGCTGTTGGATGTATTATATGGATTACTATATAACTGGTTGCAGCCTGTTACTGAAGATTTATTGTAGTCTTAAATGAAGAGACAAATGTAAAAAACAGATCTATCAAATTTATCATCGAGTAAATGTTACACTAACTTCAGCAGATCGAATTAGAATATTGCTTGAGATTTTCATAAATGAGAAATTAGATTGTTTGAAAACAGGAATAAGTAAATAGATGTAAACAATGTAAGTTGAGAAGTGCAAAGTAAATTTTAATAACTTGAGTTTAAATTGTACGGGTTTATTGTTGTTTTACCATGTTTAAGAAATTCATTTAAGTTTCAACATATTACTCCTATATTGTGATTAATTATTATTATTATTAATTACAAAAAGTATTTTTGCGACATGCTATTGAACGAGATAAAGATATTTAAGTCTACTGTAGATCACTGATTCAGTTAGAAATATTACAATATATTTATGTTAACCTGAACCTAGAGCATTGACCGGAATATAATCCAAGTTGACGATGGATGAACATGAGCATAACTAATAATTTATAAATAAATAAATACATAAATAGAGCAAGTATTAATACATAAATGATAAAGTATTACGCCGTTATCTAGTTTAATAGGCGAACACCAGGCGAGTTTCGAACATTGACGTACTGAATCCGCGTCACTTTGCTAAATCATCAAACTATAAACAATAAATAAAAATAATATCAATATTATTAGTACTGATATTACTAGTCTATTGTATACAGTATATGCGTTTGTTATAGTAAACATTTTTAAATAATGATCCATCACCTGTAACTTCTGTCTCCTGAACTAAAACCCTAGCATGACCCCCTCCCTGGACGACTCTGACCCCATTCACGTCCCCCAGGACAACATCCGCAGCCTCCAGTTCTGGCGGGCCCTGTTCGCTGAGTTCCTGGGGACCATGATCCTTTGTTTCGTGGGCTGCGCTGTGTGCCTGGACGACTGGCAGAGCCAGGCGACCACTGACAACAAGTCATCAGCACTTCAGATCTCCCTCACCTTTGGGCTGAGTGTATGCATCATCGTCTGGTGTATAGGTCACGTAAGCGGAGGGCATATTAACCCAGCAGTGACCGTGGCCATGCTGGTGACGCGTAAGATGAAGTGGTTGAAGGGGGTGGGGTACGTCGTGGCGCAGTGCACGGGGGCCGCCATTGGGGTGGCTCTACTGAGAGGTTTGTCAATTGTTTTGAAATGTTTTATTAGGGATAAAATCTGTAATGTAAAGGAAAAGACGTGTTTGTGTTCACATAGAAATAAATTTAAATAAATTAAGATTTTGTACTTTTCCAGATTTTATCGAAAACTTTCATTAGAAAACTGGTCATATTTCTATCACTATTAATTCAATTAATGTTATATCAGAAATTATTATGAGCAAAGTTAATAATATAGATAGCAACTTAATTATAATAGTAGTATTATTAGTATTAAATATTTAAGTATTACTTGCGTACTTACGGTGTAGGTATTAAGAATAAGGCATTATACCATTAATAATTTTTGCATTCCAAAGTGCAAAACTCTCTGATATAATATTTTCTTAATAGTGTAATTTAATGCACACTTGAACTAATAATCATTATTATTATTGAAGTAATTATTATTTTAACAATTATCAAACGATTATTAATTGAGACAGTAACAGTTTCTCTAGATATTTGTGTCTTTTGCCAAAGATTTCTTATTGGCAATACCGTATATTATTACTATTGTCTTAAGAGTTTTTAATTCAATTTATTGCACTAAAACTTGACTGCTTTTATCCTTTGTAAAAGCTGCATACAAAATTGAGTTAACATTAATCATTTAGCCCACTATCAAAATTTAATCGTGCACTAATAGAATTAATTAAATTAAAAACAAATTATACGTAGAAAGTATGCAACATTTTCATTACATATTCTTGATGAAGAATCTTGCAATAATTAATAATTACACAACAGGATTGCATCCTGTTGTACTAACCGCAAGTACATCCTTCGGTAACACATCCATCCACTCTCAAGTCAGTGATATAGCCGCTTTTCTTATCGAACTCATCATCACTTTTGTTCTGGTCATCACCGTCTTCGCTGCATGCGACGAGAATCGAACCGACATTACTGGAGGCTGTGTGCCACTCATAATTGGTCTCTCTGTCACAATGTGTCATCTGTTTGCTGTAAGAATTTTACTTAAGTTATAATTCAGTATTTCACTAACTGAATTTGTTCTGTTCTCGATTGATTGCTCAGAATTTAGCAAGATTATGTTATTTATTATTTATTTAATATCAATTTTAGTGTTTTGTAATTTACTAATTTACATATTTTTAACTTTTTTATCTTTTTAACTTGGAATTTTGAATGTTTTAACGTTTGTCATCTGATTTTTTTATTTGCTATACTTGTTCAAACTATTAACTTTAACTTACTGTATATTGTTTAAACTGATTTTAGCTGATTTTGTACTGTCATTGAAAACTGCGAGTTCGATATAAAAAAAGATACGTTTTTAGTTTCAAATTTCTGAAACCTTAGATTATTCGATTTTACTTCGATGGATATAATGTTTTTATAAACTCTATTTTATGATAGATGATTTATTATATAGTTACACATATAGGCCACTATATATAATAGATATGATCTGTTTATTTAAATTGTATTTATTTACAGAGTATACATTTTATAAACTCTGTATATAATACTGCATCATCTTGTTAACTTTCTTTCTTTTAAGAATAAAAGAAAAATTGAATTCAGTCTGAATTAAAATCTGAAAATTTGATTCAGATTTAAATTATCTCTAATTTAAATAATTGAATCGTCATTTAGTTGATAAACTTAAAACTAAGCTCAAACCGTTTATGCATTTAAATGATTTTTTGGGCAAAATGAAGTAATTATCGAAATTTTCCAGTAAACCAATTCTTATTGGTAAATAAAAATTGCTTGACTGGAAAATAATTACTTTATTTTGCCGAACAAATCTTCTAAATTCATAAGCGTTTAAGTTTAAACGTTTAATACTACAATTGTAATTTAGACCTTATGGATTTTAAATTTTGTATGGAAATATGATGCTATATGAAAATAATTATTAGTGTTTCAATTTACTTCAAAAATAATAAATGCCATTTATCTTGATTTTATTTCTATACACAGAATCTATAGATTTAGTTGCGTGGATCATAATTTAAACATTGAGATGTGGATGATATTAGTTTTCAGTTAAATAAGTTAAAAATTATAATTAAAGTTTAAACTTGGTAGCAGCATTTGTACTGAAAAATTAAATTTGATACTTCTTATAGCAAAAAAAAGTTAACTTATGACTATTGTTTATAGAAAAAAAGGCACTTGATTGTAAAATTAGTATTATTAAAAAAATTATTTAGTGTGAGCCTTGAGTTTGTAATATGAGTATAATTTATGCTAACGAGCTGTAATTCTTGAATGAATCTCATTTCATTTCTTTTATCTCCAGTTGTGATCTATAATTAGTTTTAGATGTTATCAGTGCAGAAAATCCACACACACAAAATATGAGGTAAAGCATTCATTTTTATGATTTGCACCAGGCGCGCTGTCGGGCGCTCTGTCGGGCGCGCTGTCGGGCGCTTTGTCGGGCGCTCTGTCGGGCGCTCTGTCGTAAGTGTGAATAGCTTATAGCAGTGTTTGTTTTTGCTTCGTTGTTCGAAAAGTCACCGGTCGAGAAGAAAAACGTTCGTTCGTTTTTCTTCTGGAATAACTAACTCAACCTGCGACTTTTCAAGCCAAGAAAAAAAACAAACACTGCTATAAGCGAGAAGTTATTCACACTTACGACAGAGCGTCTAGTGCGAACCATGTGTTACAACCAGACAGATGTGCTCGGTCCGGTGGTGGTTCGCGGACAATAGATTGAGAACCGCGCATCTATCTGTTAGAATAATACCCTTGCAATATTATTTATTGACGCATTTATTATTTAAAAATGCCTTTAGATAAAACATTATTTCAAACTATAAAAAATAAAAATAAAAATTATATGAAATATGACGCGATTTAATTATACGTAAAATCAATCTTAAACTATATTTGCAAGTAAAGATCAAAACAATAAACAATTATTAAGCACCCAAGAAATCAGCGAAGTGCATAGTCGTTAAGTTATCGGATGCTCAATTGAATGTAATTTTAGTTAAAATCGATGTCAGGTGTTTATAATAAATTATAAATATAGGCCTTTAATAAAAACGTTAGTTTTAAAACTATTTACAGTGTAATTTTCCAAGAGGATTTTGATACGGTGTAAGATATCAGTGGTAGATTTACTTAGGCTGGGGAGAAGGGAAGATGGGGAGGGGGAGCGATTCTTGAAATTAATGTTGATGAATTCATTCCAATTAATTAATTGAATATCACAATAGAGTATCTTAATTGAGTTGATCAACTTAATTGATGTACTCATTTAAGACGAAATGAATTATCACAGCAACAGTGCAGAGATTCTCAACTTTTTTATTTAAAGTATAGACTGGTAAAAGTATATGTTTTAAGCCACTGGAAAATACTTTAGAAACTTAATTGAACGTTAATTACAGTAGGCCTATTACTATTTTGTTTTTTTAAAGTCTAGAACAGGGCTATTCAATTAGATTTAGCAAGGAGCCAATCTTGAGAAATTGAAGACCGCGGGCCATCTTCATTTTTGAGAGACATAGTGCTAAGTCAAAGTGTGGTTGAGTCCAGGGCCGGATTAAACATTTATTGGGCCCTGTGCCAACAAAAATTCGAGCCCTTTTTCACTCTCAAATATTAAACTTTTGAAGATTATAATTCATGAAACTTTCTTTCCTATAGATTTTAGATCAATTGAATAAGTGATACATCAGGAAATAAGAAAAGATTGAAGCAAAATGATAGTCTTTTAGTAAAAAGAACAGTCGGTTTTTAGTAAACTTTATCTATCGTATCCATCCGCAGTGAATAAACGATCACAATCATTTTTGATCTTTTGCTAAAAATATAAGAAATAATAAAATTTTACCTGCAGGCATATTACTGCCTGCAATATTGTACATATTTGGCTGGGAAAGTAACTAATCATGACGTCATAATGGCGCTAATATTATAGCGAGTATAAATAGAACTAAGCAATAAATTAGTTAAACATCTAGTCGCTACGTCATAATAGCGCTAATTACACAGCGAGTAAAACAGAAACTGAACATTACATTAGTTTTATATCTAATCGCTAGGTCATAATGGCGCTAATATACAGCGAGAACTGAAACTAAACATTTAATTAATTAAACATCTCATCGTTACGTCATAATGGCGCTAATAATGGTCATTGAATTTAGATATTTTGTTCTTACCACAAACTTTACAATTAAGCCTACAGTGTCTTAGGTTCAGCAGATATTTCTGGTTGTGATTATCAACACTAAAATAAAATGTTGATTAATATTAAATACAAATTGATTAATGCTCTAAAGTTTGTATTTAAACAACAAACCATTTTTGAAATATTAAAAATATCAATTAAAAATAAAAATAAATAGATTTTTTTTCAACGTTTCGGCAATGGTCCAGCGGGCCACTTACTAGGCCCGCGGGCCACGTTTGGCCCGCGGGCCGCTAATTGAATAGCACTGATCTAGAATCTAGGTAGTCTATAAGTTGTTAGAGAGTATTTTTAGAAACATTCTTGATAGAGTTTATAATATACGATAATTACTTTTGCATAGTATATTAATCATATTTTATTTTATTTCGAAATTGATTATATTGTACGGTATAAAATAAATCAATTTATTAATTTAAAATTATATTTCTTTTATTTCTTTAAAATAATAAAATAATGTACATATTGATGTAGTAATGAATAATTAATAATTAATCAGAGTTAAAATGAAAACTTAATTGTAGCATTAGGATTTGCATGTATTTGCAAGTATTGCAACTTTTACAATATAAAATTTTAGATTTATCAATCTTAAAACTAAGTCTGGTTAAAATTTTATTCTGTAATTACTTTTAAATTATCAAGCACAGTTTTTCTAAAATCCAGTTTCAATGAGACTTTATCCTTTCAGTCATGAATTTACGTGAATACATACATGTAAGTACTATGGATTCAACTCAAATTTTTATGAGTTTTTTCTTTAATACAACATCACAAGAAAATCCAATGAATTAATCACATTCCTAGACAGGATTGGGGAACTTTGTCTACTAAATAGTAGGAAATTTAAAACACATTTTCATAATATATTAGTAAGTAGTATTTTAACGCGCGACACAAGCGGTTCGCGTATCACTGGTTGAGAACCACTGCCTATTGTGACGATGTTATTTGATTCTTTCAATAAAACAAAGAAATACATAATATTAATAGATGAGATAATGGTTGAATATTTATTTTGTGCAACACTTTCCTGTTGAACTTTTATTATAACTTTTGTCTGATGTTTTATGCGTGAAAAATGTATTGTTGTTGTAACGATGCTCTTGCTGTTTAATTAATGTATACTAATTCTAAATAAATATTCATGATTTGTTGTTTACTGAATGCATACTAATTCTAAATGAATATTCATGACTTGTTTTAGATTCGGTACACTGGATCGAGTATGAACCCAGCGCGAAGTTTTGGTCCTGCACTGGTGTTTAACAATTGGACCGATCAATGGGTAGAATTTTTACATAGGAACATTTTTTATTTAAATAAAATATATAACTAGAGACAAAGCTTTACATTTTTAAATTAGTTTTTTACATTTAGTGTCATTTACGTGTTTGTGACTCTTTTTCTAGTGCAATAGTAACTTTTGACTCATTTTTTAGTAAAAATTTAATATTACAATGAGTTTATACTATAACCATGTATGCTATTATAATGTAATATTATCTTATTGTGATGTAATATTTATATGTTTATGGACTCGATAGACATTTTGCTGTGTCCGCTCATCTTTTTGATTGCTCAACCGTTATTGTTGTTTATATAAACTGTTTTAATAACTTTGATATTTTGCTATTTTTAAATATTGGTTACGGTATGCGGACGTTTCGTTAAAGAACGATTCGTTAAAGGACTGTTCGTTAAGGATATTCGTTATTTTTAGGGTGAGGCTTAGGGTTAAGGTTATGGTTAGGGTTAGGGGTTATAAGAATCGTCCTTTATGAGAATAGTTTTTTGACGAACAGTCCGTTGACGAATCGTCCTTTGACGATACATCCCAGAACCAAAGGTGTCACTTGTTAAAATTTTGTTTTTTGAATCATAGAAAGTATATTATTTATATAATGTACATTGCCCAGGTGTACTGGGTTGGTCCTATAAGTGGTGGCATTGTAGCGGGACTCATGTACGATTTCGTTCTCGCTAAGGACGCTTCCTGGGAAAAGATCAAGAACTGGTTTCGTCCATTAAATGATGAAAAGTGCAAAGCGTCAAATGAGAGAGAAATGATTATAACACAAACACAAAGCAGCTACCAGTAGACATTGCTTGATCTGACTCGATTATTGGACTTTAATATGTAGCAACTTTTATTTGATTTAAATTAAACATTGCTGTCATGAACAACGTTGGTGTGTTTACTTGATTATTGTTCTTTTATTTATATATTTGAAACTTTTGATTTATTTATTTAGTCAGTTATTGGAACAATTGAATGGATTAATTACCTAAAAGATCAAATTCTGATCACATTGATGGTTAAAGTGTTGGGTACTGGTGATGTTGTGTTATCGGCTTGTTCTGAAATAATTATTTCTGTCTTTACGACACTGATAAAAGTTTATATACAAATTTCTAAATAAATATTATTTTTTGGCTTAGTTGTCACGTATTCTTTAAGAATCTATTTTTTTAGCGCACCCTGTATTATTTTTATTTTTAATCCTATACATTTCCCTTTTCATGTATTTTAATTATTTCTGTTGCTGGCTCATTTCTTCACAAGTTTCCAAAATAATACTAAAATATTAGTTTAAATTGAATAAATTGGATATTTATACAAGTGACCCGGAAAGTTACATAATATTATTTAGTAAACAAATTAACATGAAGAAATAATCGTATCTTAATATAGAGTTAGAAGAATTTCAGTAAAATAGCAAACAATTCAATTTTAAAACTTCAACAATGATTAAAAAACGATATTTCAAACAAATATTTCAAATAAAAATTCAGTTGATTGAATGTAAATTCAATCTAAAAGATTAGAAAGTGTCCTGGGAAACTGTCCCGAAAGTTTCCAGCACTGCCGCCGCATTTCCCGCTGCACTGCCAAAACAACTAACTGTCAATGAATCATTATTTTAGTCATTTATTTCTATACATATACATAAAGTAACGAAATTTTTATCCAACGTTACAATATAAGAATCTAAACTAAAAGTAAATTTAGACAAAGTCTGAATTAGCGTTAGAGCCCAATCAACCGGAAAGACTTTTAGATAATCCAACAGTGAGGAACTAATCAGGAATCTTTAATCTTTCCACGGAACTCTAATCCTGTCTGACGGACCGTTTACAAGCAAGGCCACAGACTCCCAATTCTATCTGACCATGTACTGTATACTCCCAAGTACATGGTCAAATAAAATCTGTTCCCCAGCAACTTAATGTTGCGTGGAGGGACAGAGTAAATGACCGTGAAATGATTGTAGGGAAGAGGGGGGGGGGCAGGGGGAAGGCGGGGGGTCGCCATCCCTAGGAGAAGATAAAAGGAATGCTATTCTAATCTTAATTTAAATCTTAATTCAATTAAGACATTTTAAATAAGTTTAATTCTAGATAAATGTTATTTCTTGTTACTACCATTTACTTTATAGTCAGCGTGCTAATATGTGTCTGTTCTAACTTACAGTTAAAAAAATTTTAATTAAAAAATAAGTTAAAATTCAGTTTTGAATTTTCAAGATTTTTTTAAAATGTTTATTTAATATTGTAAACATTCGGCTTGAATAAACACTTATTTTAAAATTTATCTAATAATTAGCTAAAATGAAACGCTTGAAATTCAAATCCTCAGTGATCGCCATACTTTAGTAAATTAGACTCGCCAATGACAACAAATAGAATTGACCTGCCATGGTTATAATATAAAGAATATCAATAAATAGACCTGAGACTTTAAATCTATTTAGAAACATTGCAAATCTATTTAAAAATTGGATCAAAAATCTGAACATTGCTCGTTTTATTAAATAAAAGTGATAAACAACTTTATATCTTATTAATAAAACTTGATTTATATTTACGTTCATACAATACTTGTGTTTAAGTATTTAAACTTTAATGATTATACTCTTTAATCGATATTTAATTCCACGACATTGAGGCAGGGACTGTATGATTTCATGAGGGTTCATGTGCCGACATGCCGGAGTGAATCGTTCAAACAATTTGTGGACAGAGTGGAGAATGATCAAATGAAATAAAAATTATTAACAAAAGCAGTTATCAATCAGAGTTAGCTGATTTATATGACTTAGGATGTAGGATTCAGATAAATAGGTCGTAGGCTCTACGACTTACAATTTAGATACTAGATCGTAAATCGAAAATCGTATAGGTAATATACTATAGGCTAC
This sequence comes from Oconnorella tubifera, assembly GCA_034700105.1. Taxonomy (NCBI): domain Eukaryota; kingdom Metazoa; phylum Annelida; class Clitellata; order Enchytraeida; family Enchytraeidae; genus Oconnorella; species Oconnorella tubifera. The sequence continues at coordinate 11,190 of JAQIXG010003291.1, forward strand.
TATAAAATCGTATAGAAAATCTACTAGAGGCAATCGTAAGCAGGTTGAAACAATACAGTAATGAAATAAAACTTAATGCTATTTCGCGACGACACAACGTTAAATGTTAATATTGTTTGTCTAAGAAATAATATAATAAGATATTATCTACAAATATAAATGTTAAATCTAATTGTTCTGAGCTGTATCGCCGTTAGTGAAACGGGCTGTTTTATAATTGAAGAAAAATCTCCATTTCTAACATAAGAATGTCAGCTTTCATTATTGAAAGCTGAAACGACGTCATTAAATGACATCATTTAAAGAACATAACTGAAGTAATCAGTCTTGTTTTAGGATGAATAACCTTCCGTCCTTCCGTCATGTCTTGCACAAGAGAGCAGCAGATATAATTCGCAACGCATCGTGATACGCCGCCGCAATGAAGACTGTTTATTTTAATAAACAGTCTTCATTGCGGCTCCGTAACAAAAACGCGCAAGACAAAAGCGCGCCGACATAATCGCGCAGACAAAAGCGCGCAATTATAACAAACGCGACATATGCGCGCAAGAGAAAAGCGCGTAGTTAAAGAATAATATATTTTAATAATTATTGTATGTGAACATTTTAAATTTTTAAAACAATATTAAATATAAAAAAGTTCACTTGAAAATTGGTCTTTATTTGACAATATAAGGACCAATCTGGACAAGATTGGCATGTCATGGATATTTGTCCATGTTTGAAAAACATGGACAACCATAACCCTAATTAACCCTAATCCTAACACCCCTCATTACGAAATTGTTTGTTGAATATTTGTCCATGTTTTTAGCAATTGAAATATTTTTATTGAACAATTTTATAGAATATTTGTTATGTTTTCATGTGTTTATGCGCGCATTTGTCTTGCGCGCTTTTGTCGTATCATTGTCACCAACCCTAACCATAAGAATTAACAATAGGGGTCCATTTATCTTAGTAGGGGGGGGGGGGCACATTCCCAGCCCGACAATAATGCTCCCTCTGTCTTCATTGTTTTAAGTACAGTAACGTTTATTATGTTATAATATAAGCAGTAATCTATGGCATCAACAAATCAAAACAAATATGGATAAGCAAACGACGAATTCAATATATCCAAATTTTGTTTAGGTATAAAAACATATAAAACTGTTTCTTAATTCGGTTGTAAACATTTTAGTCAATTTCATATCAGAAGTAAATTTTGTATTAAAAACATTCGCATCTGATTTATCTCAAAATTTATTTCATTCGAGATGAGAATTGTAAATTGAAAAATATAAACAGACGGGATAATTTATTGTATTTTAAACTTCACTAGTGTACGTTAAATCTTATTTGTAAATGTTGTTTTTTACTTGTTTTTAAGTACTATAATACCTTATAGAATAAAGTAAAGAAATATACATTTCGTCACATCATCACAAATTATAATTAACTAAATAATTTTATAGTATTAAACAAATTATAAACGTATATATTGTGTTTACTTGTTTATAATGAAGCGTTTACAATGAAGCGTTTCAAATAATTAGCTTTGAATCGCTTCACTGCTTTGTATTGTTTGTTGTGGATAGAATCTCGTATAAAGCAATCTAGTACAAATATGTTTTAATAAAAAAGGTAAAAAACACACCAATATGTTTTGACTCATTTAGTCATATTTTATTTTAACTTATAACGTAACCATTTTTCTGACCCAACCTGATCATAACCTAACTTTCAATGACTACATGACGTATGTTGTTTATTATTAAATGCATCACGTGATAGAATGTTGTCACGTGATAGATAGATGGCCTGGGGTCGTCAAAGATAGCCGGGCTGATAATGTCCGAATGATAAACGCAGTGTTTACTGAGTTTTGAGAAAATACTCTCGAATCATTGTTCATCATTGTCAAGTACATTGAACCAGACTCGATCAGAATACTGAATTCTTAATAATGCAATACAGTAAAGAAAACTTAAAGAAGAGATGCCTGGGATAGACTTTTTATTGAAATTTACTTCCAATTTCTATCTCTACTTTATTCTTTATCTCTCGCGATTTGTTGCCATCTCGATAAACGTTTATATGTGTAAATGTTTTGAGTGAAATAATTGCTATCCATCTTTATCATATTTTAATTTACCGCGATAAACATTACGAGATAATTAAAGATATTGACAAGAAAGTTCAGCATATAAATTAAGTTTCATGATTTTTAAACTTTGTAAATAAATTTAAATATTGGAGTATTATTTGTTTGTTGTAAACATGTTTTGAGCAGGGAGCAAGTGAGTGAACGCTTGACTGAATCAGAGCATAAGTTATTTCCCTTTGGGAATGACGGGACACGACTTTGACGGATTTTTGTTCCCAAGTGGAATTATTCCAAATATTTATTTACTTAAAATATTTCTTAAATTAATTTTTTAGTGACAATCATAATTTTTAGTGACAGTACAAAAAAAGTTAAACAATGTATACAGTAAATCAATATTTTGAACAAGTATGGCAAATAAAAGATTCGGCTGGCCAACGTTAAAACATCCAAATATAAAAAGCTAAGAAGTGTCTTGGGGAAACTGTCCCAAAAGTTCCCAGCACTGCCGCCGCATTCTCCCGCTGCACCGCTAAAGCAAGTCGTTGCTTCAGGAAAGAGGTGGACCTTGGATCTCCTGAGAACGATAGAGATCCGTCTGCCCAACTCATTCACAAAAGCAAGACCCAACGTGCCCCATGAACCCAGTGTCTCAATCGCTATAGGAACGAACTCGTGAGAGGTAGCAAAAGCGGCGTACTTGGACAGTTTTTTCGATTCCTCTAAAGCTGCCGTTGCGCCATTTTCCCAGTAGGCGAGTTGACTTGACCCGAGTTGATTTACACTGCACACTCAAAACCACTGTGCTCAAAACTCAATATATCATCAAAACTTCCTGCCGCTAATTCAAATCTTACACCAATATTAATTGACACTAACTCGAATAGCATAGCTTTCTAAAGAAACCCCCAAGTGCGAAGCTCGAGCGTTCAGTTGGTAGAACGTCATTTTGTCAGCAGGTGAGAAGTTGATTCGAATTTTGTGAGTCTTATTAAAAAAATCAAAATGTATAAAATACTTAAAGATGAATTAATACGTGAGATATTGTGCTGTGTGGACAACACACAGCACGATCAGGACATTTTGCCGTGTGTTGGATTTTTTTACTTCTATGCGTTCCTGCGTTGACAGCCAATGTCTTTGTTTCGTAAACAGGCCTTCATTGCTAACCCAACTAGAAACACAATAATTCATTGTTATTCTGTCAGTTGATGTGAATTAAATAAAACTTTGATTTTTCCATTTTTTTAATACCACCTTGTCTCAAACAATGAATTATAGTTCCCCTCCCACCCCCCTCATTCATAATGACAAGATACGCCACTCTACTTGAACTTATAAGAAATGCATTAATATTCCGCGCAACACAATCAAAACATTGCAGGATGAATGGACGGAGAGAACTTTTTATAAAGCAACGAAGTCAATAAAGAAAAAAATTGACATTGATCAAGTCGTCTGGGAATATATTGTGAGAGAAAAGTTGAGTTTGAGGCAAAAATGAAAGCAAACAAAATAGATGAATCGGTCGGCAAGATGATTAAAAACGAGCTTAATTAGATGCAGAAGAAGAAGATTATATAAAAAAACAAATCAATAAATCACATAAACCAGTGATGCTTCTATTTCAAAATTAGGAAATAATATAAAATTAAGAGCGTCTAATCGTTAAAAATATAACACAAAACAAGCAGGTTTTTTAATTAAGATTTTATTATCTTAAATAAGAAACCTGTTTGTTTTAGTTATATTTTTTACAATTAAAAGCTCTTAATTTTATATTATCTTCAATAGTTATTAATTGATATTCACTAATAATATTATTAATTATTAATGTTATTATTAATTAATAAATCAATGGTTATTAATTTGTATGGCGTATCGGGGAACAGACATTTTCCTCCCCGGGACATTTCCTCCCCCGGACAATTCCCCCCCGGACTTTTCCCCCCCGGATATTCCCCCCCCCCTCCAACCTATCTTATAATATATGAACATAATTATAAAGTATGAA
>JAQIXG010003292.1:0-15295 GCA_034700105.1 Oconnorella tubifera
TAAAATGAAGCAAGAATTTTTAAGACGATGTGCAAGGAACATCGTCTTAAAAATTCTTGCTTCATTTTAAAATATAAATAATTCCACTCACCCCTCTCCCCCCTGTCCCCCCAACGTTTAAAATATTCCACCGTTTCTCTTTCAATCAGCGGAATATGCTGACGGAATCTTCCGATGTTTAGACCCGTCTTGAAAATCTTCTTTTGTTCCAGAAATATCTGCGGAATCAATAATCAAATATCATTAATATCATATTAAGAATAAACACTAAATAACTCTGACTACATAATCAACATATTGTACAGGCATCACAACCTATTAAAAAGTAAATTTAATAAAACTATATACATATTAAAATGTAAAAATAGGTGAAAAATATTCAATAGAAATTTTTACACAACCTTAGAAAATACTACTTTAAGCACCAAAAGCCAACAAAAAAAACATCATCTGCCATTTTTAAACATTTATTTTAACTCCCATCTTATCGCAATATCACACATCATATCGAAATATCAATCCCAAAAAAACGAAAACACCATTAAATCATTTGATGATTCGTGTCATCAAATGATTGACAGATTTACGTTAATCAATCACTCGATATCGCGTAACTAATGACACTTCCCCCCCCTGCCACTCACGCTATGTGGTACATCATACGCGACGCCTTTGCCAAAAACTGGCGTCACCAGTTTACCGTAGACTTCCTCCGCGTTCAGCGCCTCGTTCTTGCTGTCAAAGAACGGCGCCGCTGCGTCGGTGCCCAGAAGATAAGTGAACGTTTTACCCACCATCGTAAAACTAAACACTGGTCCGTACTGAAATAAAATAAAAAGCATATAAACATAGTCTGGCAAATTAAATAATTTACTAAAATTAAATAATTAAAGAGGACAAATACATAGAAAAACTTCTCTTAAAGTATTATAAAGTATTTTAAGAAAAGTACTGGCAACTTTTTGGGACAGCATCACCTATGACAATGTAATGTCTCAGGGGAAACCATTTCACGGGTTCTACATTCATTTTAAGAAATACTTCAAGAAAAATAATAAGAATTAGTAAAGTTCAGATGTAAAATATTAAAATATTTCATATAAAATGATACGCTATAATTGAGATTATAACACTATTGTCACCTGGTGAATGAATTTAAACTAAAAAAAACTACAGACATTATATAAAAATCTAGCAATAAATACAACAAACTTTATCATAAGCTGCGAGTAAGAATTCAATGGGAGAAGTACCAAAGCTAATAGCATGGCCGAGAAATGGTATGGTAGAGGGAATGGTTGGCGGTAAAAATACTTCCTGTTGATAAAGAAAAGCAAGATTACGTTATATTGTGTAATTACTATTAACGTCACTTATTTTAAATATAAGTCGTTATAAAATTAAATTCATCATTAACTATTAATATAAAAAATATCAATTAATTACATTATTAATAACTTATTCAAATTCCAGATGGTCTAATTAAGATTATACATCCCGTGAAACTTAATTTTAAGCTTAACATCACATCAGCACTAACATGTTATTTACTGGCAGAAGCTAGCCTAACAAAAGTACTATCAATAATATTTCATAAGAAATAACAGCAGAAGCATTGGAAAACAATAAAAGTACCTTTCCATCTAGCATCATAGTGGACCGTGGCTTTCCAATGACCTTCATTATCGTCATCAATGTCAAGGTCGCAGTGAGCACGAAGGTCGTGGTCACCAAGGCCAATGTGCTCCGACTAGACTCTTGGAAGAGCCTGGAAGCGGCACTCAGGTAATCTCCATCACTATCTGCCATCTTAAATCTTGTTGAATAAGATATACTAAATAAAATAAACTTCAAATTATTGCAAAGTTGAGTACTACTAATTCTGTTTTTACACGGTAGATTACGGTTAATAAAAATTTTTTTTTTTAAAATTTCAATCAAACAGCTTTTTTTAATCGTGCTAAATCGAATGAAATCGTGTAAAAACGGAATCAATTTTTTTTTCTAATTTTCCCAATTCTGTTTTAAAAACAGAATTGGGTGTAGTGAATTGAAAATTTAAAGGTTTAGGTTTTGAGATAATGTGTTGTAAAAGCGCAGACACATTGAAAGATAGTGTCTGCAAATTAAAATTGGAAGCCAAGTGCTGGGCATTTTCTCTATTATTGCAAAATTACTTAAAAAGAAAATTACACAAAATTTGAACAAGGATTAATGAAAATTTAAGCTAAATTATTAACTTTCATTCATTGCAAAGCATTATAAGTAAAGCAAATGTGTGATTCATTAAACATAATAAACTAACATAGTATCACTAGTATCAAGATAATGGAAAAAGGTTGTCAGATTTTAAAATCACGGCCCTCAAAAATTATAACTAGAATCCCCTTCAACGACCCCCCCCCCCCACATAAAAATACATTATTAAATACCGACTAAACAATACAAATCAATACTTTCAAATGAGATTACTAAATCACGATTTAATCATCAAATCTTCATATCAAAATAACAACAATAAAGATATTCTTTTTTACAAATTTTTATTGATTTTTATTCTTCAATATAATAAATACAGAAGAAAAATAAGAAAAAATGAAAGAAATCAAAAAGTATATAAAAAATTAAAACCTGGCGTGACACAGCTGATCAAAATGAAGCTCTCTGATTGGTCCGTTATTTTCCTAATGCTCTCATTGTATAAATCGCTAGTACCGCCCCTTAATTATTATAAGCTCAGTGATTGGATAGAAAGTATCGCCTTGCCTTAACTGTATTGTAAAGTGGAGACATATGGTTAGCTGTGATTGGTTGAAAGACTCAGATGTTTCAGTTTATGAGATTCCAATCTAATCTACTGCCAATAATTATAATTTTAATGTTTAGTTATTTTTTATTGTTAACAAGTCTATTGTCAGTTGCTTATTATTATTGTCTATTGAATTGTTATTGACTTATTATCTGTCTGTAATATTAAAGTATGTTCACTTAGAAACAAAAAAATTATAGCCTTATAATAGATTATAAATATACACACAGATCGATGCATTATAATATGATACGCCTGGTTTGCAAGTGATTATTATATTATGTCTGTGATAGATTTGTGTTTAAATTTGCATTTGTATTCGTAATTGTATTTGCAGTTAAAGTATTATTTTATAGATCTAAGACGTAGCTGTCAATTTAAGTGCCTTACTAAAGGCTGCAGCAAGTTAGAGAAATAGTGAGCTATTCGGGATTCCAACCTGGACTTATCGATTTCGAAACGCTATACGATAAATAAGATCTCAGTTATAATTATTAATATCTCTCAATCTTAACAATAATAGATAATTAATTATTTCATATAATCGTTACAAATGCATCATGTTACAGACATGAACATTTATTTTAAAATCAATAGTTATAACAATAAATCATGAAAAATACCACCTACATATTAATATACCAGTAATTATTATTATAATCGGCAGTGGACAATGTCAATTTTATTTCACTTTGTAATTTAACTATGTAAACTAATCCATGAGAAACTGATTTTATGTTGACAAGTCTCAAGCAAGGTCTCATTATCTAACAAGCCCCACCTCTTTAGCCCATCAATGTTATATACTATTTAGCACATTAATTAGATGACTTGACTGCAGCTTAACTGTTACAATTAGGGTTAGAATTAAGATTATTTGCTAATTAAACTGCCATTTAACTGTTACAATTAGGGTTAGAATTAAGGTTAATTCAGACAGCATAAGGTTAAGGTTCATTCAGACAGCAAAATAGCATTAGCAATATGCAGCAGATTTCTAAATGAGTGCTGCCACAGTTTCAGCTTTGTTAATTTAAAAGTAAATCAAGTTCACATAACAAGGCAGTTATTCAATTATGAACAAAACAAAAGTATATTACCACAAAACAATATGCAAAAATACCAGAAGACAATATGCAAAAGTCTATACTGAAGAATAAACTGATATCTAGCAGTTCAAAGCTTATTAAATTCAGTTCAATTCATAAATTATCGTCTGGTTTTCAATGTCAAATTATTGGTACCCAGACAAATCGACCCCGAATAAATACACCTGACAAATCGACCCCGAATACATTAACCCAACAAATTGACCCTGTTAATTCGTTAAGTAACCGTAACTCAAAATAACCATAAATTTAACAAAAAATCTAATCCTAACCCTAACTTCAACTCTACACCTAACCTGAACTCCAACGCTAAGACTAAGAACTGACAGTCGGGGTCGACTTAAAGGGTCAAACAAATTACCTACATAGATAAAACTGAAGCTTTAAATACTAATACAATAAATTTATTTACACACTTGTTCTGATTCTTTGCTCACAAAATTAAACTTATCAAAATTAACATACAATTTATAGGACTCGGAATTTTTGAGATTCAAGATCCTATTAAAATCTCACGACTTGCTGCACCCTTCAACAACGCGCTTGATTTCTATTAAGTATTATATCGGTTAAAAGAATGTTATATACGATATGAACAATAATGCATTGATACATTATCCTAGTTAGAAATATAGATGAAATTAAAAATAAACTTGACACCGTTATTTACAATCCCGCTACTAATATAACAACTCGACTTTCTAAACAGCTGGTATTCATTCATATGATTTTTTTTAATACATAAATATAAACTGAACTGCAATTAGTAATCACAAGTGAAAATAATATTAGAATAAAAATGTGGGGGTAGAACGGAAGGGGAGGGGTGATAAAATATTAATTCGATTAGGGAAAAGAATATTCAATCATTTTGTTATAATTTTAAAAAAATCCAATGTAAAAAATGTTTCAAACTTAGAAAAATCATTAATAATCATAATAGTAACAATTATTATGCATTAATTATTAAATAAATAAATAAAATAATAACAAACCAACTATAAAATAATTTCATAAAAAACACCATTTCTACCACCCCCCACAAAACTACACGCCTCCCTCTTTGATCCCAAAATAATTTAAAGTCCTTCCCCCTCCTACCCCTGCCCGTCTTAATCTTGTTGGGGGTCGACGGGCCCCCCTACGGGGTCTCGTGCGGGCCCTATAATAACGCGCTGCAAAAAATACCACCACCAGTAAAACGCCTAAAAACGCCACCGTTGGAAAAACTGCAGAAGTATCGTCAGTTTCACCGAGAAATACGGGGGGCTCCCCATCCCCTAGGTTTATAGGGGCCCCATCCCCTTTGGGGTTTAAATGAAAGTCATTGGGGGGGTTGAAGTTGTTTTGTGGGAGAATTACCGCATCGGCTTGTTGATGGCCGAGCGGCTTGGCAGCTAAATCGTGCATGTCAATAGAGAGAAGTCGTTGGGGTTGATAGAAGTTTCTGGAAATAGAAAATATTTCTATTAAATATTATACGAGTTGATTAAACAATTAATCAAAAGCATTAATTTCATATTAATTAAAGATGTTGTTTACGAAAGTTAAATTCACTTGATTACATTAAATAAATGTGCCGTTTTAATTCGTTAATGAAAGGCATTATGTATTAAATTTGACTTAAAAGTCGTACTATATAGGATAAATAAAATATTTTATATTATATATGTAATATTTAGTTTAATTAGTGTAATATTTAACTTTCAAAAAATAACAACACCATATGCTTTATATATTATAATATTTATATATTATCTATTTTCAACTATCAACTGATGGAATAAAATAAAGACTAAATGATAAACATATATATTAAAAAGATCTTTAAAAAAAAGGTGTCTATTAAATTTAAAAGGATTACAGGCAAATATGAATTTAAACAAACTATAGAATATCAGTTAGATATATAAAACTTATTAAAAATGAATTTTCTACGATGGTCACCCTTAGAAGAAAACTGACACAAAGAATAATAAAAGTATAAATTACAAAAATCAAAGTAAAATAAACAAAAAAACATAATATACAATCATATAAATCATCACAAAGTGTTTGAAACAAGTATCTGTAGCTAGGCTTCATATCTTAGCAGGCCCCATCCCTTTTTTAATAAGTAGCCTAAGCCAATGTAGATTAATGTTAAAGGTTTATTAGTCGCTTTAATTGCTCTCCAATTGTTATACTTAGGGTTAAATAAAGGTTTGAATTGATGATTAAAATTAAATTTAACCATTAGCATTAGGGTTAGAATTGGATTTACTGAAATAAAATTCTTACAATGGAAAACACAAAATTCCATGCATAGAATCATGATTAAAAAATCGGAGAATTATATTAATTAGCCTACAGAGAAAATATATAAAGCAGATAGAATAAAAAGCATAGAAGCTACTTGGTTAACATGCTTGCATACTTAATTACTTAATCACATGTTAATAACATACTTAACTAAATAGATAATGCATGCCAAAACATCACCATGAGTAACTTAATTAAGAAATCATATCACCAGCTTTACCAATGTAGTAAACCAATAAGTTTTAGCATATAATTTTGAGACAAACGATTCATTAATATCGCAAATAAAAGCATATTTATTCCGTATTTCAAGTTTTTTTAGGTGCAATTTATATTATCTGATACAGAACATGAACAAGTATACTACTATCACTACTACTGTATAGTAAAGATTTTTTAACATAATTGTACTTTATAACATAATCTAATCATGATGTGATATAGCGATGCGATGCGAGAAATACACCCGTTTTAAATTATCATTCTATATACTAAAGAATCAGAACATTAAAAAGGTGTTGAATTTGCTCAAAAAATCTTCTTAAAACTTTTTATTGACATCTGGCAAATTCTGTATATTTTTCTATAAACTTTTGCAGATTAAGCTGAATTTTGATAAATGATGCACCACTAAATTTACAGTGTAACCAAACTTGAAATACTCAGAAGCTTTATACCTTTTGATATAAAAACCATACCTTTACAATTTATTTCATTTTATGCACGACAGATTTCGAAGAATTAGAAAAAGATGCAAGTTTCGTCAAATATAATAACAACAAAATCAGCATCAAAACAACACGCGTTATATCATTACCTGAATTAACTAATGGATAACTATAGATGATGTCTCCTTACATCCAGAATGCTGAAGAAAAATAATAAAAACTTACCAATTCATTTTAACTTTTTCATTTGAATATTAAAAATTTAAATGCATACGATAAATAAATAAAAATATATTTCTGTAGATTACTTAACGGATGATCTACACACGCATAACATAGGACAATGCCTGTATAATATGTTATATTATGTATGTGTATTTTAAAGTATTAATGGATTAGAGAAGCATTTAGTAATATTATGTAAATATTAACTGCATTGATGATCATTGCAATCGTCAACTAATTTAATGAATGTAGAACTTAGCTTTAAATGCGCAGCCTATAATTACTAAATATTTCAACTCAATATGAAACTTAAATGTATCATTGAGATTGCATATCTCAATATAATACAACACTCATGTATATTAAGTGAATTCATTTAAATATCAAGAAATAAATGTTAAGAGTACTATATATTCAATATAGATTAAACCAGATAAGCTAGCTATACACAATTATTAAATAAAATAATACATGGACCTAGATTCATTTAAATGATGATGATGCTGATAAACCACATAATTATCCCAAAGATAAAAAATATATTTAAATTATCAGTAGATTAAGACATATCTTAAACTAAAATAACAAATTATCTACAAATTTCAATCCAAACAACCACCAAGTTAAAGCCACTCTAATTTAATAACTAAAATAAAGCTGAAAAATAATCAACTACTACGTAAAAACAACAACAAACAATGCAATGGACAGTAATAATAGCGTGAAAAACAGTCAATTATTTTACAAATGCTACAATGTAAAAGCCACACTACACAAAATAACTGAATTTTAAAACTGAAACAATAAAAGAAGCAGAACTTAAGGGTGACCATCATTTATATAAAATATATATCAAAATATTGTTGACAATTGTAAACGTATCTAGTTTACAGTAAATTTTATAACGCTGCCTAATTTCAATAATATAACTTACTAATCGACTATCTATACTACATTTAATTTTACAGTACACGCGATATAGATTAAAGAAAAATTAACTTAACATAAAAATATTTACTACATTAAAATAGTTAACACTGTCAAAATAAATCTAGATATTTTAACACTTTAATAACTCTATCGTAATAAACAAAAACTGAATTAAGTCTAAAACTTAATTATCATATATCTGGAATAATAATAAAACTAGATACTGATAAATAAAATATAATAACTAAAAAAAACGCTATAAAAAGAGAGAGAAATGAGCAAGATATTAAACAACAAAGAAAAAAAGATCTAGATAGAATTAATTAAAAAGAAAGAAACGAAAAGAGAACTCACGAAGGAGCAGATATATTGAGGGGGTGGGGTTGGGCCCAGGCTAAATGTGGACAGGCTGGTAGTGGTCTGGCTTGTACACTGCCCATGTGACTCTCCAACACTTTGGAATATCGATATAAATGATTACCTAGCACAAAACAGTTTCTATTAACTTTTAAATTAACTGAATACATCACAGCAAAAATGATACAACAGAGAATAAGAAATAAGCTAATAAATAAAAGGATTATATATATACTATTTTATATTATACTTTTTAAATTTGCATATAGACCAAGTTTAAACTAAAGCATGCGTTAAATCTGTAAATCGATATGATAATGCTAAATCGTTGTTTATAAAAATATAACATTTGAGAAAAGTATAATCTTTATAAATCTGTGCTCACCCTCCATACGCTGGGGGGAGATGGAGAGTGGAGCGGACAGACTGGAAGACAATGAAGACTTGCGTTCCTCTAGAACAGGCGGAACAGTTCCATGTACTGTGTATTCTAACAGAGCGTCCAGCAGCCAGAAACAGTCTAAAGAACAAAACTTTACATTATTTGCATGTAACTTAATGGCAATCAATAGAGCATTAACATTTATTGCTAATAAATAAATAAATAATAAATACTTATTATGCAATAGAAAATCATTACTAATGATGAAATTTACATTAAAAACAACGAGTATATAACATTTATATTGAATAGTAAAAACAAGATTAAAGATCAAAGTATAGATGTTATCAATGGAATGAACTTATATGATCAATACCTTCCAGACTAATAAGCAATGAATATCGAACCAATTTTCACGTTACTTTGTTTGTTTTGCAGAGAAAAATATGAAGTTAAAGATAGACGCTAGGAAACTATGTAAATTGGATCAAATGATAAATAAATAATATTATAATCAGTCACATTACTTACTTAAAATAAACTAACCATCAAAACAATAAATGAAAAATGAGACAAAACAAAATTACAAAAACCTTTCTGCATGTGAGTATTATCCAGACAATTTGAATCTCCGTACAGCGCTATGCGCCCGCCAATCATCATTGAAGCCGCGCCTCCCTGCTCAGTACTCCTGCCCTTTGTCTGATACAAGCCTAGTACAGGCACAGTGGATAATGGCAGAGTCTCACCCGTCTCAACTTCATGGCCTTGGTTCTTGAGTTGTTCTGTAACTAGCAGTCCGTCGCTTGGGAATTGGGCTATATGTGTTCCAGACGCGTAGTACACTAAATAAAGGATTCAAAATATTATAAATGGCAGATTAACGGCTGATTTCAGAAAGTCTGCCTAACTAAAACTAGTTTAAAATTAGTTTTATTGTAGATTTAAAAGATTTCAAAAAACAAATTCGATAAAGGTTATGTAGGGCAGAAGTGAGAATGATAGAAAAAGAGTTACATTTTTTGATTTTTAACAATAAATTGCTCTTTATTTAAACTATACTAAGTAAAAGTCTAGACTTACTTTTGTGAGTGCCGATATCAAAGTCACCTTCATAGACATAATCGCTGCAATTTAAATAGCAATAAAATTATAAAGAACAAGCTAAGAAGAGAGAAGATAAAAAATTAACTGAAGTCAGAAAGATTCAGAAGTACATCTATAGTTTTTCAGCAAAATAAGTAATGAAGTCATCCCATGTAGCATATCATTAAAATGTGTCTAACTGTCTTTTATACAAATCCAATTAGTCAAAAGATTAAATAAATTAGCTTAAACGATACAATGCTTCAGTTAAAGAGTTCAATCTCATAACACCATGAAATCAACTATTGAAAAATCAGAAATAAGTAATAATGTAAAAAACTATCTTCAGTCTTAATCTACTCTTCTCAAATCGCTTTATATTCTGACTATGACTATCATATTATAATATCAGCGATATTTTCTTGAATGAATGCTTTGTTAATAATAAACAAATTGTCTGACAGACCCAAAGGCCATGTTCCAAGGAGCAATGAGATCATTGAGAGCTGGGACATTTGTCCCCCCAGTGTCTGGCATCCACCACTGACTAAAAACACCAAAAATATTACATCAGTCCATGATTAAGAATCCTTAATTTTAGTAAATTTAATACTTTGGTTTGATTAAAACCGAATACTTTGGTTGATTAAAATAAGTATTATCTTGATTATAATTCATATTTTCCTAACTACATCAATATCAAAATCAATATTTAAGATTATATTTTGAGACGATTCTTTCTAAACAATATCAACTTTAATATGAAAAAAACCCACCGAGTATTTTCATCGTAGAATTTCACTTTCTTCATCACAGTTACATTATACCAGTCGGCAAAAATGATGATGGATAAACCGCTGTCTACATCACGCTTTAGCTTTATCACCTCATCAGGGTAGTACTCTTCTTCAGGGTCAACTACCAGTAAGGCACCTGGTACCACCCATCAAAAACAAAATTTATGCAATTGTAAAATTATAAAAATCAAGACAATTTATTAATCCTACTGTTACATTGAATGTAATATAAATGTTATTTTTAACATAATCTGCTTTTATAATGTAAACGTTTATTTGAATGGATTGTGACGTAATTTTTATTTTTATATATATTATTTAAAATAAGAAAGAATAGATAAGAAAATAAAGAAAGAAAATAAGAGAGATAGACCGACCGTATTGAGCAGCATCAAAACAAGTGTAAGGTGAACCTGAAATAAATATTAGGTAATTAATTAATTATTTTAATTTCTATTGAATGACTGAAAGTTTCAAAAGATACAAAAACAAACGTAATGAAATTAATGGTTCACAAATTAAAATAATACGAACCGAGAATAAGACAAAATACGCACCAAGAACTTCAATGAAGTATCCGTTAGTACGAAGATGATGATACATATCTTTAAAATTAGTATGAATATGATCTCCATTCCTTTATAGACAAAATAACATATATATAAAATTTACGGAATACCTCAAATCAAATAATCATTAAGCTTGTCTTTAAATAAAACACAAATCTTTACTAGTACAACCACGGAAAAGATACACATGCCATATATGAAGACTATTAAAGTGGATCATTCGTTATTCATATATTAAACATAATATAGCCAACTATTAATACATAATACAAACTAAGAAAAGCAACAAATACCAGTGTAGTGAACCATTCGTCATTCGTATATTAAACGGATCAAAACTATCCTTAGTACAACATACGAAAGGAAAATAATAAGCCAGACCATTCAAATCAATCATTCGTCATTCGTATATTAAACAAATCAAAACTACCCATTAATACATAATACGAACTGAGAAGAATAAGCAATACCAGTCTAGTGGATCATTCTTCATTCGTAGATTATCCCTAGGGAAGTATCCCGGTGGATATCTCAGATTATGGTACTGATCCCAAAGTAACCTTTTACTACGTGGAGGGGTGGGGATGATTTTTACTTTGACTGGGAGGGTGATTGTGGACACCCTAACCTCTGTCTCTCCATCCTATACAAAAAATATCAAATGTTCATCTTACAAGTTTAATCTTCAATTTAATAGAAATTTATAAAATATATCACTAAAATAATAATCAACTACAATTTAATGCAGTCCATATATTTCATCTTATAAGGCATTATGCTGTGTACATTTAGCTTTATAAAAAAAATTTCTGTATTTTAAAATAAGCAGACTTTACATTCATGACCCTTAAAAATGTTTCTGAGAAAAATTCAACAGTTGCAATACATCTAAAAAGAAGTACATAATCATCTATTAATGAAGATATTTTTTAATATTTAAAGTCAATAAAATGTAATAAATGACAAACTTCGGGTGGCGATTCAATGGTAAGGACAATTTGCCCCTGGGCAATTCCCTCCCAGTTAGCCGCCTGTTTCGATGCCAATATTGACACGGCTAAATACCCCGTCCAAGGCCAAAGGGTCTGGGAGTGTTGGAGGGCAACTTCTATGTGGCCCCCAAACTGGGGGGTGTAGGGCTCCCACAGTATCTGATAAAAAATACCGTCAATAATAAATTGTTATACTTAAAATTTGTGAAAAATTATAGGAAACTTTTACTTTTCTCAAAAGAAAGAGTATTCTATAGAAAAGAGTACTTTATAACAAAAATACTTTATAGAAAAGAGTACTTTAAAATGAGTACTTTACAAAATAAGCACTTTATAGAAAAAGAGCTCTTTAGAGTAAAATAAAGAGTATATAATGACAGTATTACAACATTTTAGGACATCAAATAAAATAAATCAAATATGATTAAATTATGATTAAAATAAAAAATAACAGACAATTAATTACCTTATCCCTGAATTTGCCACTGACACCCATTCCATTCAAAATGGTAACCTTAAAAAAACAAATAAAATCATAATATATACACTTATAATATTAACAAAACGATAACGATTAAGTTTAAATTCATTTTATGACAACGACTGTTATACCGCTTATTCTAATTTTGCTTATTCGTTTATCGCTTAACATTATATCA
This sequence comes from Oconnorella tubifera, assembly GCA_034700105.1. Classification (NCBI taxonomy): domain Eukaryota; kingdom Metazoa; phylum Annelida; class Clitellata; order Enchytraeida; family Enchytraeidae; genus Oconnorella; species Oconnorella tubifera. The sequence continues at coordinate 12,885 of JAQIXG010003292.1, forward strand.
GCGTAAAAAACTACTCAACGATATATCATGAATGAATTGTACAGAAATAAAAGACAAATTAACCCTTTATTCCAACAAACAGTACATAGTTTTTCTTCGAAAATTTCAAGAAAAACTTCTGGAAAAAAATTCAAGAAACCTCCAAAAGCCAAATGAACGTTTTACCAAATATTTTGACAAAAACATTTTATTCTCGAAGCAAAATAACTCTTACGTTGATAATGGTAGGCATTCCCCCGTAATAAACAGGCTGAGAGCAATAAGGCCACATGTAAGGACACTCAGTGAGATCTATATAACTAGGATAGACTGAGGCCTGAGGCTTGTAATTACGTAGGGCATGAAAGGCCTTCACTAGGTCCAACTTGCCTTGACCTTGCTCAAACATATTACTATCAGGCAGTCTCTGGGCTGAGGCCAGAAGGGCCTGCTTCATACTGGCTGGGTTAACGTGATTTGGCGTGGTGCCAAGCATTGTGCTGAAATAGAATGACAAAAACTAAACGATGCAAACTAGTGCTGAAATAGAATGACAAAACTAAAAGTTGACTCGTTTTAAAATCCTTGGATGTTTGAGATATGTTATAAAGAATCTGATTGGCTCATGGTTTATAAATGAGAAATTTGATAGGATAGAGAATTAGAAACAAGAGGTATAGGATTTGAATCTTTCCTTACAACTTTAAAATAAAGTAAAACCTGATTATTTAAAAGATCATTTAAAGGAAGGCATTTTTAAAAAATTATTTACAAATGCCGCTATAATATTTTTAATCACATAAAAAATTTCTAGAAACAAGAATGACAACGACGTTGTCTACCTCATGAGCAACGTGACTGCACCAGCAACAACGGGAGAGGCAACGCTAGTACCGGACAATGATCGACAACCGCTGCTGTAAATGACAACGAAAGGCAACAAAATTAATGCAACAAGTCATAACTAATAACAACAGTCATATAGTCATAGGAAAATATATATCAATAAAAATATACATCATATACATGCGGTATGTTATCAAATATATGCAACAGTACACGCTTACTTTTATTGCATGAAATTGTATCCGCATATATAATTGATTTATATACGACAATCAGCTCAAATTTAATTTCATTTATGCTCATATTTATTAATTCAAAAATGTAATTATATCGAATAATCACGCGTAAAATATCAAAGAGTTGAAACATTAAAGTTTTCATAAGATGAAAAAAGTGTAACTGACTGAAGTGCTGAGCCTCTAACTGTTGACCCGTAGGTTACAATGTCCGGTTTAACTCGACCATAGCCACCAGGCAACTCCTGGATACAAAAAATTGTGACCCATCAAATTGACCCCGACAAATAAACCCCGACAGCTAGTTCTTAGGGTTAGGTTTCGGGTTAGGATTAAGACTTAAGTTACATTAGGATTAGATTTCGGGTTAAGTTTAGGGTTGGTTTGAGTTATGTTACTAAATGAATTGACACGAACGATATGCTGGGTTAATGAATTCAGGGTGCATCTGCCGGGTTAATGTATTCGAGGCCAATTTGTCATGAACCAAAATGTGCATAAAAAACAACAGTATCATATAAAGCAACATCAAAAAAACAATACATTTTATGTATCTTTTGATACATTTTGTTTGTATAATAGCTTGCAAATTAAATAAAACTTTTTGCTGATTTAATTCAAAGTCAGAGAAATAATAATATTACCCAAGTGGTCATTCCTCGAGATGAAAATTTAGCGATCTCGTTTTCAAAGTTAATCCCCCCCACACCAATTACATCCATTTGATCTGCGGGATTATTTAACGTCCTAATAAACGCAGCAAAGAAAAACATTCAAAATTGATTTTTGCTCAATGTCACATCAGCACTAAAAGGCTATTTTATTCACTAGGTGTACAGATATCAAGCAATGAGAATGCTCGAGTCTTAACACAGAGCATTAAATAAGCTTTCTTTGCTAGTGGCAGTGCATGCGTTTGTTTATAAAGCTTTATAAGCTCCAAGACATTGATTTTTATAACAAATCAGTGGAGCAAAGAACAACTAATATCTCATATTAATGATTAATAGTCTGAAACAATCTGTCAAAATTATCTCAAAATTTGAAAGTAAGACAGTACAGTGTACAGACCCATATAGTGGTCCATCATTTCCTATGGCAGAAACCATGATCACTTTATTGGCTGTCAATTCCCAAACCTAAACGACACAAAAAACAATATTGTGTCAAATGTTTGACTTTGTCCTAAAGACAAAACTTTTATTTATTTTATAGCCATGCAGATTAATAGCCCATCAGGACAAAAATTACTTCATGCTACAATAAAAAGTTTGAAAATGACAAGATATTGACAAGACAAGAAAATGACAAGATATTGACAAGACAAGAAAATGACAAGATATTGACAAG
>JAQIXG010003293.1:0-15292 GCA_034700105.1 Oconnorella tubifera
GGGACAGTTTCCCAAGACACTTTTTAACTTATTGGTTTTTTCATTGTTTGAGCGTTTGTCAGCATTTTTATTTGCCACATATGTTCAAGCTTCTACTAGTATTTTTCTACAATTTAAAAGAGAAATCTCATTCTTTGCCACAAATTGCACACTTATATCAAATTCGATAGTTAAGCGACTGGACTATATCTTAATTTTCTTTACTTAATTGCATTCAGTAACGTTATATAATAATTTTTTGATGTATAGCAGATTTTTGAAAATACAATATTCAAAACAAAACGAATATCTAATTATATGAGTCTTTGTAAATGAAAATTGTTATTCGGTATATTTTATAATTAGAATTTTATCTGAATTGTTTGACTCTGAGATTTGATGTTTTTATTTAAGAGAGAAAGATTATCAGAAGAAAGAAACAAATGGAGAAGAGTGTTAAAGAAAGGATTCATTACAAGTCGTCAACATCTACAAGCCTATAATTCTTGTATGTAAATGATTTATTTGCATTTAGGATTAAATCTACTCATGCCATATATTCTTGTACTTTTGTTAGCAATCCTGATAGACAGAGTGATTGGACACAGTAATTAGATAGAGTAATTAGACAGAATGATTAGACCGAGTAATTAGACAGAGTAATTAGACAGAGTGATTAGACAGAGTAATTAGACAGAGTAATATGTTGGTTGTATTTGCTAGTCACTCATCACTTGATTTCTATTTTAAGTTCAATTTTGATGAAGTAATAAATGTATTGTATTTGTCAAGTGTTCACTAATCACTCGGATTTCAGTTGAATTGAAGTTTAGTTCGCAATATGATTTGACTGTCTGACTCTCACAAAAAAATAGTAATTTTCTTTGATCATTAACGTGTATCTCACACATAATTGCAGTTTTGTACTGCATAAATGTGGAATTCATAATACTGATTTATTTATAATGTTTTTTATTGATTTCTGCACAGTTGAAATGGGACCATCATTATTGCCTTACTTAGAGCTCTGGAGCAGTGATGTATATGTTGATCTAATGCTGCAGGTTACTGTACAGACTCTATATAATTTTTGGGTTTTAATTTAATGTTTTATTAAATATAATTTTATTTATTAATTTCAATTATTGTTTTTATAACTGGTAGAGATTGTATTCGTTTAGGAAATAGAAGTTCTCGGCAAAGATATGTCTAACTACAGTCCGACTTGTTCAATTCTTTATTACATGCTCGGAAATAAGATTAGGAACAAGTTTATGGTGCAGTCGAGGCTTCAAACGCAGTATACTGATAAGGTGACGAGTTTTTTATTATTTATTAGTATTTACTATATATTTTATCAATTATATTTATTTTTACTGGCTTAAAAAGCACAGTGAATCAGTCTTTACTGTCTTTGCAAAATATTCTTCTTGAAGTTAGGCATTATTCTAATGGCAATTTTTGTTCTATATAATTAAAATCTAATGAATGTAGGTGATGAGGTTGTACAAGAGTTATTTGAATGAATTTGATGCTAAACATCTACGTAGAAATCATCGCGAAGTCTGGACTGATTTAATGCATGAGATGCATCTGGAAAATATCATGGTAGTATTTTTTCTACTTCTGTGCGTTAAGATTTAAATGAATGCTTATAAAAATGTTGATAAATTCTACTTAGATTCGCTTAGACAGATTTTTTGATGATATTACTGTTGTAATGTTTAGTTTTGTTTGAAGATTATAAGTTTGTAGTAAATTTTTAAAAGTGTTGATATTTAGATCTGTATGATATCGGAATTATTTTTATTCAAAAATCTATGAAATAAAGATTGTTATGCCTTTATTAAATATCAAAGTTTTGTTTTCAAAATATAAATTATTATTTGTTAATTATGATAACAAACATTGAGTGTAGCGTGTAGTTGTGTTAATATATAAATGATTTTATTAAGATAGTCAACTAAATGATTAAAGTTGATTATTTGCAGTATGCTTCAACGGATCAATGGCCTCAGTCAATTGTCAAAGCGGTTGGAATATATTTAATCATTTTATTTCTTTCTAACATTTTTATTGCGAATTTATCGTTAAATCTAGCGAAGTAGTGAGAATTGTTTAGACATGTTGAAAGTTTATAAAGAAAATTTTGAATGTTTTTTCTTCTCCAGCTGATTGATTCAATCAATATAAGTTTGTTGCAACAATCCTATAGGATGATTAATTAGTTGACCTTGTCGTTAATATTTACTCGTTAATTTATTTATTATTATAATAGTCGTTAAATTTATTAGAGTCACTCATTACTTTATTTTTACACGCGCGATTTACATCATATTTTATTCCGTGCTTTTGCTATCAAATGAATAACTATAATTGAAATCATATATCTTATGGTTTACGTTTTATATTAAAATCAAATTATATTATTGTTATATAATTTATTCTATACTGTATAATTAAGTATAATTGTACGTATTATATAATATTATTAATGTTATATAATTACAAACAAATAGCCTTATTTATCGTAATACTTATTATTAATTGTAATATTTATATTAATTTATAATTATACTTAATTATACAGTGTAGAATAAATTATATAACAATAATATAATGTATAACTTGATTATGCAACGATTAAAACGATTGAAAACGATTTTAATCGATTTATCTTATCCGCATTTTCAAAGCTGGGAAAGTTCCTGTATGATATCATAATGTCAGAAACAAAAGTAAAAGTTTGGAATTCAAAGCCAAAACGTTTAATAAGCGAGCAACTTGCGAATGAAATTTCTTCATTGTAAGTTCTGATACAAACTTCTGTATTTTTTGCTCTTAATTATTATTCTTATTATATTATTATCATTATTTTAAACAGACAATTATCTAAAAGTAAATTTGTAGTTAAGAATTTCAGTAAAGTATACTTGTTAAAAAATGAGCAAAATGTAAAATGTTATGAAATGTTGGTTGGCTAATATATCATGCGTGTTGTTTATATCGAGTCTTAATTCAGAAAATTGGGTGTTTAGTGATGTCATCGAAATACGAGTCAAAGCAGTTCTTAATTTTGCATTAGCAATACAGAAGTAGAATTGTTAGCCTCAGATATATACGAAGCATTTCGAATGTTAGCGAGTATAAGTTTTTGTCAATTCAGAGCAATAAATCTTAGTTATAAAATCATTTTAACTTTAAAAGATAAGATATCAAAATATTTAAGACTAAATAATTTATTTAAGTATGTTGTTATCTTTATTATTTATTTGATATATCTAGGAATAATACTTTTATGTAAAGCTATAAGTTGTTGCTTATTGATGTTAGGTGTATAATGGCTACTTATTCATATATTTGTACTTGTATAATTTCAGAAATGAAAGTGAAATTCCCGCTCTTTTTACCGCATCGAGAGTTAGAAACAAGATGCATGTTGAAGAAGTTGTGGTTGGTTTTTTTCCATAACGATAATATTTTATTTAAAGGAACTGTATTATACTAATATTATATTTCAATTCCTTTTGAAATACTACTGTTTTCAATATGTTTCAAACATTATTATCTGTAAATTTACATTTTATCTGTCATCTTACTATACTCAATGTACATTATCTTAAATTATTTGAATCTTTATTTTTTTAGTTTATTCTTATCAGAATAAATTCTAATATTATTATAGATTTTTAAATCGTGTAAAATCTGATATTTTTAGCCTCATCCATTTCTTGTTCGCCTGTACAACGATGCCCGTGTAACTCAACTAACATTCAGTCCTTCAGAAGTGCCCTCTATTGTGCCCCCTGTGCCCTGGCATGCCCATAATTGTGGAGGAAATCTAATGAACACAAGTAGGACAGTTTTTAACTTTAAAAAGTTCTGATATATCGATGATGATTTTGTATAATGTGTGTAAATTATTTGTAAACTTAAGGTTGGTCTTAGTTTTTAAATATATTTTAGCTGGAATCTATTTTAAATAACTGTTCTTTGAAATAAGCATACCGTTAGCAAGCAATAGTTTGCTATGAGACAACTGTGATTCAATGATGTAAGTTTTGAATTTCTCTGGGAATTAATAAATAATATATTTAATTGCTGTATGATGACACATTACGGAATTGATGCTTAATTTAATAAAAATATACAAATGTACAGTTTCAATAGTTCGTAATCCTTGGTACACTCAAAAGAATGTAGATGTAATTAAAGCCAGTCCTACACAACAACTGTATCCAATGTTTGATGGATTGAATACAATCAGCCTATGTCCTTGGATCGTTAATAAAGAGGTACAGAAGGAAAATAATAACAAAAATCTGAATGTTTTTATGTTCTTTGCTCTAATAGAGTCTAATTGATTATTACCAAACTAACGGTGAAATGGTTTGATTTTGGATTCAGACACGAAAGGTTCAAGATTTGAATTCAGTGTGATATGCAGTATTTCACTGATTTGTTGCACCCATTGTTGTAGTATTAAACTAGACAGCTGTAATTTCAATATCATTCATAAGTGATCTAGACTTTACTTTTGAGTTTATTGATATAGGCTTTTAGACAGCACTGATATTTTGCTGGCGAATATTTATTAATGGTGAACTCTCAGTTGCATTTAATTTTACTTTTTAACATTGACATTTAACATTTTTATATTTTGTGCAGCAGGCAAATACAATGTAATTCTTTAGTTTGCTAAATATTTTTTAGCGGATCTTTCTTGATTGATTTCTCCACTGTAATTTAGTAATGTCTTTCTGTATTGTATATTTTATGTTTTCCAATTTATAGTTTTACCTTTATGTCATGAAATTCTGTTTTACTAGATGCTTGATTTGGTGATTGAAGTATTTAATTCTGGAGGAAATAGTAAGCTGGATATACCGGAAAATGTGAATAATGCGTCTGATCTACCGAAAGTTACCGCGTTAGTGTTATTATCTGGTTTAATGGTCTTATTAAATTAAAAAATTAGAAATATTGACTTGGTTCTATTTTATTATAATTACATCATTTTTTATTATGGCTTTTTATGCTGTGCTGTGACATTAGTAATATATAAACAAATAATATAATTATTTAATAATTTAATTCAAATTATTGAATAAGTTTGATTAATCTTTATCTTTTTTCATCATCTCATATCTCACTACAAGAATACTATAAGATATAAACTGATTAATTTTGCTGAGAATTACGAGAATATCTATTTAACTATCTGAATTAAATTGTTCTTTGTTACTTTTTTGTTTAAAAATATCAATAGAGATTAATTACTACTTGAGAGTTGATAAAGCATTATTTTGTTATAAATTTTCAGCGATATGAAAATGGAAGATAGATTAAAATTATTGAGAGAGAATAAGATAGCAGTGAAAGAGAGGAAGGAAAGCTACAGTTTGTGGTGCACAGAACTGTATAGATTATCAATTGCTAATAAGGTAAAAATATATTATACCAATACTTACTAATATTAATATTAATATTTACTTTTGTAGAAATCAGTATTAGATAAATACGAATTATATAAATTAATATCTTGGAAGTTACAATTGTGATGGATCATTTAGTAAACTGCATTGAGTTCACTTATTTTTTAATTTTATCCCTTAATGACTTGTTTTTGCACGTCCAGTTGAAATAAATTGATATTTAATGCTTTTATTTTTATTAAACATATTTATTACGATAAGAGTTCAAATGCTTTTGCTTTGAAGTTATGTGTATTGTAATAATGGTTCTGTTTTTATCAAGTACATTTTATCAGGAATTCAAATGCTCAAATTTCTCAACATTTTTTCTTTAAGTTAATTTAGTTCTTTATGAAGAGTTTATATATTTATTTATTTTTTATCAAATATGTTTAGTATGTTTATTTGTTTATTTTTTAATTTAGTATCGGAATGAAATCTTTTGGTTTCCTCACAACATTGATTTTCGTGGTCGAACATATCCTACACCTCCACATTTTAATCACATGGGTAAACGGCATTTGTAATCTTTAAGTTAATTAAATATTGCTTATTAGTTTAATTTTATATTTATCTTTCTGTCAGTTTTATTTTATATTCAAGATTGTGCAGTAATTATTTAAATATGTACTTAAATACTTAAGTACTTTAATATATTATACTCTAATATTTCTTATTTCCATTAATGTATTATTTTAACACTCTGATTTTTCTGTTTATAATAATTGTAGTATTTTGTTTCTTATTATTGAAAACTTGTGCGTTTTCTGATTTCTTAAGTTTCACTTTGATCAAAATTGATCTGGTGCTATTTTTTGTAATTCTTTGATAGGGAATGATGTGGGCAGAAGTGTACTTTTATTTGCTAAAGGAAAAGCGCTAGGTTGTAATGGTCTTGACTGGCTTAAAATTCATCTTATTAATCTAACTGGACTCAAAAAAAGGTATCTTCTCTAAATATTTTTCTTGATGTTTGCTCAAACTTTTGGAGTTAATTTTAAAGTTAGTTTATTTATTTCCAAATCAAAATGTAAATTTAAAATATACTAAAAGTTTTAACTGGATAAATAATTACTAATACATATTTCTTATTCATGAGATTGATAAGAAATATAGTAATTAAATATATATACCATAGAAATATATAGACTATAAAAAATATATATAGACTTTAGAAATGACTTTTTTATTGATGTATTATACAGACTTTTGTCTTACTAAAAACTTTAAAAATTTACGGTGTCATTTAATTTTTGCATAATCATTTAAATTTGTAATTTTGTATTTTTTGTTTTAGAAATTCGAATCTCGATCGATTAGCTTATGCCAATGAGATGATGGAAGAAATTTTAGATTCAGCTGATAGGCCATTCAGTGTGAGTAATGCTTACTTTTTAAATTTAAAATTTTTATGTGTAGGATATGCAAAATTGTAACATTTTAAATTGTTTACAGATTCATTTATTGATCTTTTTTATTATGGAGAAAATTAATAGTTTTCATAGTTTGATGAAAGAGGTGGACCTTGGATCTCCTGAGACGAAAAGAGATCTTTTTTATTGATCTTTTGAACCGATTGTTAATAATAACCCAGCATTTAGTAATAATGACTTTTTACATTGTTTAGTCAATTTCTTTGGTATAGGACATATATATTTGGTATATTTTTGCAAGTTTTCTCAAAAAGTCCAAAAGGAAGGACATTTGAGAAACTGTGCTAATAGCGTGGAATTAATTTTTCGCTCGATTTCTGCTCAGTTTACAAATCTGACATCAGTTTTAGTCTTGCAAGTTGTGATTGAATTATGATGTTATTGAATTATGATATATAATTAAATATCCTTTTTCTTATTTATGCAATTTAAAACTTTAAGCCAAGATTAAAGAAAACTTTTTTGTTTTTGATGTAAGAGTAATTTTAAATTTGTAACTTATTCAAAATTTGTTGAATTTGTGTTGTGTTGTGTTGAATTTGTATACTTTTCTAATTGCCATTAATTACTTTATTGTTGCTATTAGTTTGCTAATCTTTTTACTTTGGTGTTTAGGTTTCAGGTTTTACTTCGTGTGTTTAGGTTTTATATATATGACTTCCTTATTTTGTTTATTTGACATTTAGGGTCGCGGTTGGTGGCAGGATTCGGATGAACCTTGGCAAACTCTTGCTTGTTGTAAAGAACTCGCAAAAGCTGTCAGATCATCGAATCCCGAACAGTTTATCAGTCACATTCCTGTTCATCAGGTTTATACGATTAATGCTTTCTTTTTAATTTCAAATAATGATTTTTATGTCTAGGATGTGCAAAAATAGTTAGAATTATTTCAAATTGTTAATGTATTACTTAAATTACATTTCTATTATATTTAGCTTTTGTGATAAAATAGCATTGATATGAAAGCTGAAATGATGCAATTAATTGTGAAAGTAAATTGTTTCTTTTCTTTTGAGTTATACATGGTAATATCTAAGCATCAGAGTATTTAGTGTAGTTTGCAGAATTAAAATGAAACAGAATTGGCCTTAGTGTCATAGTATCATTTCAGTGAAATAAAATCACTATTAAATAAATTGTATTGATCAAAATGAATTTAGTTTATCTTTTATCTTTGCTTGCTCTATCATTCCCAAAGGATTAAATAATATAGTTTATTAAAAGTCATTTTGCTGTTTGAAACTACACTGTTCGCATGTCATTAAATAGTTTATTTTTACTTGTATGAAATTAAGCAACAAATAAATATGCAGTGGCAATATATTCTATATAAATGTCAGGAAATATATATTTGCTTGTAAATATAGGACGGTTCGTGTAATGGCTTACAACACTACGCAGCATTGGGAAGAGATGAGGCTGGAGCTTGTTCCGTCAATCTCAATCCATTCAATACACCGCGCGATGTCTACTCCGATATTGTAGATCTGGTAGGTATAATTATTACATTCAGTTTTAAAAGTTTAAAAGAGAATTTTAACTCGATAGCAAGAGGCTACTTTTGCTGGAAATGGATTTTATTATTCCTGATTATGGATAGGTCTTTCTTTTAGTGTTAAACTGCTACTCATTTGATCAATTCTAGATATGTGAATACAAATATAATAATCAAATGTGATGGTGACTTCAACGATACAGTGAGACTTTAATATCATAGTGTGCTTTAAATTCATATCTATATCTACTCTTTAATATAACATCTTATAAATTATAGCAACTTTCCGCTTTTATTCAACGAAAGAGCATTACTTGTGAATAATTTTATTGTAATGCTATTTTTATAAAATTTTGCAGGTTGAAGCGCAGAGAGCGAAGGATGCAGCAAATGGTTCTATTATTGCAGCAGCTTTGGAAGGATTTGTCAGAAGAAAAGTAATCATTCCAATTTGTTAAGAAATAATATGTTTCATTCAATATATTGTCTTGTAGTGGTTTTATTTTTGCTCTAAATCAGCCTGAAAATTCATGAACTAACAGTGGTAATACATTTTAATTTTATCTAAGAGACCAAATATTGACAGACGTAGTGTCGTAGACCTAAACTCTAGGCAAGTTATTGTGATGCCTTAAAAATGCCAAGAAGACTTTTGTTATGTAACGCAAGAAATGTAAAAATATAAAAAAGTATATTCAACTGGCTAGATCATCAGATCAGAGTATCATAAGAAAAGTTAAGAAATGTATACTGGATATAGCGTAAAGCAGACTGAGGGTAGGTACTTTGGCAAGTTATCCCTCAAAAATAACTTTTTAGTTTAAACAAATGTAGCGCTAAATGTTGTCTCGCGTAGGTTATAAAGCAGACGATAATGACGACAGTGTATGGTGTGACAAGATATGGGGCTCACAGTCAGATCGGTGGACAGCTACGAAACATCACAGAGTTTCCGCAGCAAGATGTGTTTCCTGCCATGGTTTATTTGACTGAGAAAACTTTTGAAAGTTTACAGAAAATGTTTCGTTCAACTAAAGAAATACAGGTTGTATTCTTAAGTTTTGTTAATATTTTGAATCAAGAAATAGTGAAAGTTTTCTTGATAATGCGTTGAAAATTCCTGCTGGTTACTTCGTTGAAGAGCACTTTATAACTTTATTTTAAACGATTAATTCAGTGTCAGAAATTTTTAAATGTTAATATTAGTTAGTTCGCTGTATCATAATCAGAGTTTTAACAGATTTGAAATATTTTTGTGAATGTTTTATCAATTACAGGAATGGTTAGTACTATGTGCTGATATTATATCAAGAATCAAACAGAAGCCGGTTGAATGGGTTACACCACTAGGCTTTCCTGTTGTTCAGTCTTATTTGAAAATAAACAGAATATCAGATAAAAAACTTGGCAGTGTTTTGTTTGAGTAAGTATACATGTTAAATTTGACTAAGGATTTAATAGTACAATTTGTTAAATACTATTGTTGAATATTTAAAATTGTTAAAGTATTATTTAATTAAGCTTTATTTTCTTAGAGTTTTGAGTAAGTATATAGGCAAGATGAAATAAATTTGATTAAAGAAATATACATCGTTAATTTAATAGTACAATTTGTTAAATAGTGAAATATTTAAAAATATAAAATGTTATTTGAGTTTCTTGTGTTTTCTTGTTAGAAAGCCAAATGCAATGAAACAAAAGAATGCATTTCCTCCTAACTTTATCCATTCACTGGATTCTGCTCATATGATGTTAACTGCTATACATTGCCTGAGGTAGATAAAAATGTCTATATATACATTATTATCTTTCGAATGGATTTTATCAAAATCTCAATAGACCAGATGAGTTTCACACACCCAGTGCATAAACTTTATCTTTTCATTTTATGTATCGGAATACTTTAATATCAGAATATTGTAATTAAAAGTCAGTGTACCATAATTTAACCATTAAATATGATTAGACAATTCTATCATTTTGTATTATGGTCAGAGATATTGTAGAAATGACAAATAACATTAAATGTGACAAGCCACAGAGAGTTGAGTAAGCAAGATTAAGTCTCAAACATATTATTTACACTCAGTTGCTTTATTGATTTAATTAATTCTTTCTAATCTTCATTTATTTCTTTATGTACAACTTCATTTACATTTTCAATGCTTTATATTATTTTTAATAGCCTTTAAATGAGTATTATATTGCGGTATAATATTGAAAGGCTCTTTTTTTAATGGTTTTATCGTAGAGCCGGTGTTGTATTTGCTTCTATCCATGATTGCTACTGGACTCACGCTTGTGATGTTGCTACAATGAATAAGGTCAATTGTTTTATTTTTGTCATCCATTTCATGTTTATGTATTCTTGTTATTTTTAATATTTATTGATGCGATATAGATGATATGATTATATAATTTATTTTAAGATGGCGGGGCGGATGAATATTTATGGCAGGATCAGAAAACAGATATGTGTTTAGGGGGATATATGCTCAACCTTCTGAATTGTTTTACGAACAAATCAATAAACTAAAAACCATTCAGCGAAACATTTTCATTCACGCGCTTTAATTTAGAAACTTATCATGTACTATTTATTTATAACATCTTTGATATTCATAATGTATTTTTTTTTTTTAAATTTCAGATTTGTCGCGAACAGTTTGTAGCGTTGCACAGTCAACCAATCCTAGAAGATCTTGCTAAATCACTCGGAGACCATTTTGGATTCGGTTTTGAGTCAATATCTTCAGAATTGGATGCGGAAAAGAAATCGGCAAAAGAACTCGTAGAATTTATACTTCGTAGGGTTCCAACAAGAGGTGAAAATAGGATTTAAAGCTTCTGTTTTTTCATTTTGAAAATATTTGGATTTAAGAGTTTCATTTAGTTTGAATATTTTTACATTTAATGTTATTTTTTATCTGTCTAACGTACAATTATGTATCTTTTTATTTAATTATTTTAGTGATAGAGTAATTTTAAAGTTTAAATCTTGAAGTTTAGTGTCGGTTTAATACCTTCGAAGGATGATTTCTTTCAGTATTAAAAAACCCAATAGATAAACCATTAACTGTTAAATAGTAACTAGTTATTTAATTATTTTTTTGTGCAATATTCTTTTACTGTATACTGTATCTAGTAAAGAAATAATTTTTGAAAGCTTATGGTATAGTGGTTAAGATTTTGGCTTGAATTATAACAAGCTCTTAATTTGATACTTGACATATATTAGACAATTGCGATTAGATTTTTAATCATTTATATGCTCATATTAATGCATAGTTTAATCTTAGTGATATAACCATATAGTTTAATATTTTATTTCTTTCAGGAACTTTTGACATCAACAAAGTACAGGAATCGACTTATTTCTTCAGTTAACGGGTTATAATTATTAGAATCATCAATTTTAAACATTACTGAATTACTGCTTTACTACTGTGATATGATGATGAATATATTTGTATGTGTACGCGTATGTATGTAGTATGTATATGTGTATGTATGTATGCATGTATTATAATTTGAACATTGAATAATAATATAATATGTGATTGTTTTTTTAATTGTAATTTATTACGAGCAATTAATTTAAATTTCACTTGTATTTAGTTTTTAAGCTGAATTGAAAATATATAAATATAGGAGGTTACTTGGTGATTTTTGAAAGGATTAGATTAGTGGTGGGGTGTGGGGGTAGGAAGGGTGAATGATGACTTGTAGAGTTGCAGAGAGATTTGACTGTGCAATCTTAAATGGTTATTTTTTATGAACATTAAACTTACATTATCTGTAAATGTAATTGTATGATGTTTAAAATTTGTCAATTGACTTAGAAAATTTGCGGTTAATACTGATTAGAAGTGCCTTTATTATAAATAATTGTATTGTTATATGTATTATTAATTTTTATTGGCTTTGAATATTTTGATTATCATCTTTGACTAATTATATAGGTTGACAATTTTTTTACTTATTTAATTCTATTTCACAGATTGTGCAGACTTTAGTATGATTAAATTGAGGATAATTTTTAAATATTCTGTAGTAAATCTCTTTTTTTGTATTCATTAGCAATATTGTGTACTATTTACAAATATTCAGTAAATTTTCATTCATTTTATAGCGTTTTGTTGCTATCATTATTTTATTATTAAATTGTTCAATTTGAAAGCATTTACATAATTCTTCCATGAAGTTTTAAATTCATTATTGAAAACAGGACAAATTTATTGATTTTTTTCTTGTATTTATATTAGCATATTTTAGTATCAATTGATAGCAATTATTAGCTTTCGAAGATTAAAATTTAATGTCTCTTTAAATGTTATCAATGAGGATTGTATGTTATTGATTATAATTATTCAGTTTGTTTGATCGAATAAATGCGTTAGAGAAAATAAATCTAAGTTTTGAAAAGTTGGAGAATTTTTTCTCGATTATACAAGTAAAGTTCAGTTTAACGTCATGGATTACCTTATTAAATGGTGCAGCGAGTTAGGGAAATAGTGAGCTATCCAGGATTGAGTTTAATATCTAGATAACTACTTATGAATGACATCGAAAACTTTGCACCATGCTAAAGAATGCAGCAAGTCGACTCATATTTAAAGTCCGACAATATTCGAACTTTGTACGTTAAAAATGTGAATGAAATAAAATATTGTTAAAATTCCAGCATTTGAGCAATTTTGCTGCTACAAATAATTAAGTTAAGATCTCGATATTTTATTATAAAACCTAAACTACTGATTGCTACTTTAAAATTACTTAGTTTTAATGAGCATTATAATTGAAGTGAAAATTTATTTTGTGGCTTGTCTAAAAAATGATATAATTTGATACAAATACTGTATATTGAAGTACATCCACACTATATTGTGTTAATTTGTTAGTAGAACTTTAGTCATCACTTTTCTAATATCTACATATGGTTTATAATAATTAGCTTTTTACATTTATATTGTTAAATTGTTTTAAATGAGACATTCTGTTTTTTAATTAAATGTCTTATTATTTATGATATTTGCAATAATATAGAATATAAATACAGAAATTCATAAATTTTCGTTTTGTGCTTGCTGGAGAATTGTTAGCCTTTCAATGCAATCAATTTAGAATTATTCTATTAATAATTAATAATATTATTTATGATAATAATTAGTGTACTAAAAAGTACAGTTTAATAGAAGTCTCAGTATTGTTCATTTACTTTCCATTTTCTGCTTTACATTGAAATAAACCTCTTTGCTTTAAATTCATTTTTTGCTGAAGGTTACTTTTAATTTTCTATAAATCGTTCTAATGGTTATAGAATGCAAAATTAGGCGTCCATTATAGTATTTACAATATTAATATTAATGGAACTGATTTCATTTTTGCATGGTGGTTAAAATCGATACCATCATTATGCCTTTATTTTTTATTTCTATTATCTGCTCAATCGAATGCAATTACTTTAATGACATCGCTGCTTCTATATTGGTAACAAAATCTAATTATCATAAACAAAATACGTATCAATTAGAATGTTGCATTTGCTTAATATACACAAATTCAAAAGTTTTTAATTGGGTTTTATATTATATGTATTTTTTATTATAGTCATTTATTAGTGATTAGTGAATAGGTGTGATTATTATATAATTGACTATAGGCCTACTTCTAATGGTTTAGTTATGATTTTCTTAATAGTACTTAACTTACAGTAAGCAGTGAATTTGATAACAAATATAAATAAAATTAGTATACAATTTTATATTACTTTATAGTAAGTATACTGTAACAGTTAAAATGTTTAACTTATATTTCAAACATATAAATTTAAATGTATATATTTAAATGTAAGTAATAACATATTACTTGCATATTAACATATATTAGATATTACTTGTAAGTAATACTACTTGTAAGTAATATTACATTATATTATGGCATGCATCTTTTATCTCACTCGTTATTCGTTTGCTCTAGCAATTCTGAGAAGCGAAAAAGAAATTAAATACTATATATTATTGCAGATAAATATTTGATTATAAGCAGTTGTGAATAAAGAGATCTATCATATTATCTGTGACATTTTGCTTGGTATTGCAAGCATTAATAAGCCATCAACGTGCGAAGTTGCATCATAAAATCTAACCTATTACACCGTCGAATGATTGATTGAAAGAATTAATTGACATATTAAGGTTGCCAATCATTTCTTTACTTAACCTTATCAAAACTTCTTTATCGGGATCCATTTTATGGAGAATTTCAGCATTCCAGTTTAAGCTTTGTTTCGAGTACAAAAAGATCAGATACTAAAAAGTTAATATACAAATGAGCAATTTAAACTAAGCATTGTATGCAGTAGTTTTTATATCTGGACTTTAATTGGTTTTGGTGATTATTGAATAAATGATTTGAATTAGTCAACCCTAACGCTGATTGTTTACAATTACCTGAAAACTTCACCATCGAATTGAGTTTGTTGGTATACTATAATAGTTGTGTGAATAAGTAAGTTACACATATTTCCAATGGGTCTTTTCAGACAATTTCATCATTTCTGTGATGTTTAAGATCTATCTTATAGAATGTAGGCAATTTACTCATCACGGTATTGATTCTCCAGTGTTATAATAGTAGTACATTCTATCAGAATAAAACTTTAGATATAGTATTATATAGTTAAGCTATTGATACACTGCAATACACTGTAATGTAATCTATAGGGTGGGCCAAAAAAATGACCCTTTTGTAAAACTGCAATAACTTTGTTGATACTAAATACTTTTACATCATATTGTGCAGACTTATTTAGGAGTTAGTTAGACACACTACTGCCAAATTTCATCAAGAAATATTGATTCAGTCCAAAGTTAGGGCTTGCCAAACAAAAAAGTTCAAATTCTGTACTC
>JAQIXG010003294.1:0-15291 GCA_034700105.1 Oconnorella tubifera
GGAAATTTGCCATCTAACTACCAAATTTCACATTGATATCTCAATTCGTTCAAAAGTTATGAAGGTTCTACGAAAAACTTCAAATTTCGATTTAACCAAGCTCCGTCATAGAGCAGTCTCGTAATTTTTTGATTTTTTGTCAAATAATTGATAGTTATTGATTATAACTGATTTTATTTATAAAACGAGTCATTTTATGAGCAGAGTGTCTGTAGATAAAGTTGATAACAAAAATAGTCTCTGTCTGTTCGAATCTGAGCCTACAATCTGTTTTTTGTCGCTACCGGTTTTTTGTCGTTACACAAAACTTCATGAACTCACCGATACCGATGTGTTCATGAAGTTTTGTGTCAAATCAGTGCAAATCTGTTGCTCATCAGTTTTCATTCTATTGTGATTTTTAACTATTATGTAAGCTCATAATATTTTTGCGGGGATTGCCTCGTGGTCCTAATAGTCCAAATTGTTAATATTGGACAAACATTTCAGGAGTATTTGCCTGTTTCAATGAGGCAATTGCTAAACTTTGACAATCTTGATAATTAATACTGGTTTGGTTAAATTGAAATTTGAAGTTTTTTCGTAGAAAGTTCATAAGTTTTGAACGAATTGAGATATCAAAGTGAAAATTGGTAGTTAGATGGCAAATTTCCTCCTCTACACACTGACAAAATATTGAGAAAAATATTATTTTTGGCTTAGTTATCGCAAAGTCGCTAGAGGGGTATTTTTTCGCACCCTGTATATTGTTAACGCAATGTCATTGACTGTATTCTCAGTGGCGTATACTGTATACGAAGCTGTATACTCAGTGGCGTAACCACACCCCGGCAATTACGGGCATTGCCAGGGTTGCATTTCATTCTGCCCGGGTTGCAAAATATTGACATTGATCATTATTTATCAAAATAAACAAACTTTTGTAGATGATTTAAAAGTAATTTCACGTTGTTAGAATAATTAAGAACTTTTACATTTTTCTAGTTGCCATTATAAATTGCATATTAAGGCAAAATTGTTTATTAACTGACTAAGATGTAGCGTTATTATTTAAATACTGAATTCGAATAACCCTATATATAATGTTTAAAAACGTTCAACATAGTGTGGCTTTATGTTAATTTTCCTCAATAATAATAGTCGGGCAAGATGAGCATGAATGTGAGAGGCTAAGATGAAGTAGGTACTATATATACTGTAGTGTAGACACGAGGTAAAGTGCCGCTTGGGACTAAAGTAAAAGTCATCTTTTGTCTTTCGTATCTCGGACGACCGGAATGAGTTACCATGCAAGCACTATCTGACGACTTTTGTTATTGCATTCCACATATTTGTTATTTGTTGTTAGTTTTACGTTTGAAACCGCTAACAATAATCGTATTACATCACTGAATAATCGTATACTACACACCGTTGGAAACTATACAATTTACAATACTGCACTGATCAAAAAATGACTCAACAAACAAGCTGAATATCATAACATTATAACGAAAATGTCGAATCACACAAATCGTTTCTTTTCGCTTCTTTTCACATATTTCTGTACCAGGGAACAAACGGTCAGCAGATCATAAAAATTACATGATAAATAGTGGCGTCAGGACAAGATAATATAGATGAGGGGGAAGGAATGGTGTGAGAGAGGGGCAGCAGGCGACAACGATAAAAAGAGGGTCATGCCTCGCTTTTTATTTATTTATAATTTCTCTGAAGCGGACATCCCCAAAAATGTATTTTTTTATTTCATTGAATTAAAATTATTACAAATTGAATTAAATGTATTTTATAATTTCTCCGATTTTTCAATCTCAATAGAAGATAAAGCATACAAATTTGTCTCTATAGCTGTAGCCTACTATTATTAAAAAAATTATGCAAATAGGAACGATAGTAGCTATTTACACAGACAGATCGAGAGAACTTTGTACGCCTGTTCTGACGAGTCACGGATTTTAAGTTTAGGGCTCAGCGGCTGACCGGATAACAACCATCTCTGGCAGCAATTGATTGCAGAAGAAAAGATGTGACACCAAAAAAAGTCGTCACTTTTTATTAAATTATTACTCACCCTAAAAGATGTTTTAATGTCGTCCGTGTTATTATCGTTTCTAACTTGCTATTTTTAAAATCATAAAAATTAAAATCGGCAAATTCCCACCCCCCCCCCCCGATTTCGAAAAATGGAAATGCAAGTTGTTGTTTTTTATTCAGTAATACTAAGTAATATTATGCAAAGTATGGAGAAAAATGTATAATGAGAAAATAATGTGAATCAAATGTACAACTTCAGAGGAAGAGAAAAAACTTAAAAATTGTCATCATCAGTTTTTTTATTTAGTTCCCCCCCCCCCCTCAAAAGTTTAAATGTCGTCCCTGTGCAGATTCTTATTTAATCAAATGATTAATGTTGAGTTGGGCAGTTGCCTGGGTTGCATTCTGACTCTACCCACTGAGTTACGCCACTGTGTATACTAGAGAGGACATTATAAGAAACGAGAGGGGGCAGGGAGAGGGGGAGGGGCAGGTGGTTCCTCCGCTTTCCATTTTTTTGTTATTTACTTCTTAGGTTATCACTCAGTTTGTCATCTTTGCAAACATTTTTTGTAGTAAATCGATAAAAGTAATAAAGGGATGATTAACACTACACCAAAACCTGAGTAAAACTGAACTATACTCCAAATTTTCTACATCACAATAATAATTTCATCCTATACAATGGGGATTATAACCAGGGCCGGATCATGCATTGTGTCAACTGTGCAGTGGGAGGGGTCCAATGATTTTGTGGGCCCCCAAAAATTGAAAAATATATAACTGAAAAATTAGAATTTACGAACCTGATCGGAAGGTTGTCTATAGATATGTAAAACAAATAATAATTTGGGACGTTGCGATTAGATTTTTTGACTAATTTAATATTTAGTTTCAATTTTAGGCTTACTCGCTGTATAATTAGCGCCATTATGACGTAGCGGTTAGATGTTTAACTAATTTAAAATTAAGTTTAAATTTTACTCGCTGTTAAATTAGCGCCATTATGAAGTAGCGACTAGATGTTTAACTAATTTATTATTTTGTTCTATTTATACTCGCTGTATTACAATTATTAGCGCCATTGTGACGTAGCAAATATAGTAAGTTCTCAGCGAAAAATATTACAACATTGCAAACATTAGAAAGCCTATTTAATTTTATTATTTCTCTTATATTTTTAGAAAATATAAAAGAATTTTAACGTCAAAATGGACAAGAGGATTTAGCTTCATGAGTCTGACCGTAAATTTACTACGAATTTACTATAGATACAGTTTACTATAGATACAGTTTACTATAGATACAGTTTACTAAAAACCGATTTTTTAAAATAAATAATCAATACAAAAACAATAATGGGTGATAACTTATCCAATTGACCTGAAAGCTTTAGGAAAGAAAGTTTCATAAATCGTAATCTTCAAAACTTTAGTATTTAAGATACCGAAAAGGCCTCAAATTTTTGTTGGCACAGGGCTCCTAAATGTTTAATCCCTCCTACCCCCGCCCCCCCTTTGGCAACTGGCTACGATTCAGTATCTAGTAGTTTTCAAGCTTTATCTGAAGTTTATCAAATTAATATAATAAGTCTACGATTACACAAATTTTACAATATTTATCTGCTTTAAGTTTCATTTTCGAATAATTGATGTCATGATCAATTATTCAGTAACGTCGCACTGTGTATTTAAGATTAATATTATTATTGTATTAAATCTAATTAATTTAATAATAATGAATATAATGAATCAATTCAGAATAATATAATTAATAAAATAATTATTTTATTAATTATATTATTCGTATAATCTAGCAATAAAGCCTAGATTATACGCAAAGGCGGATCACCCTACAAAGGCCCCTGGGTTTCTATGAAGGGGCCCCTTCACTGAACAAGTAAGCTGTGATCCCCAGTAATTACTTTGTTTAAAACATATCGGCTATTCCACATAATTCCGGAGCATAAATAGCCCCTCTATTCATTATGAAATTAGTAATCAATGGATTGTCCATCAAACCAGTCTATAATATGAATGTAAAATTGTATAACATATCATAGACTTACAAGCAGAGCCGGACAATTGAATTAAAATATCGAGATTTTCATGAGCGTATAATAACAACCGTTGAAAATATTCAACACAACTTTAAATTATGGGCGCCTCAATATTATAGAACCCCGGGCTTCAGCCCTCTAGCCCAATGGCTAATCCGACCCTGAATATTCGGGTGCGGGCTAATGTAAAAAATGTCAAAACATCTAAATGAATACAAGAAATCGTAATAAATTAAATAAGTATTTTTTAAAGTTTTTACTTTAAAAATACTTGTTTAATTTCTGTCAATTCGAGATAATTTGTTTTACAAAATACGAAAAGTATTATACTGCAACCTCATGAACGCGTGGGAGGAATATAGGAATGAGTGGGGGCAGTGAAATCACTCTCTCGCCAGCTTCTTATTTATTTAATTTTTTTATATTGCTTTATAAGTTGATATAGAAATAATGAATTCGACAGAAATCTTGCTAAGACGGGCTGCGCTGCTGGCTGCAGCCCAACAACTAGGACAATAGCCATAATAATATTACAATACAATAAAATTACGCAAGACGGCAGTATGATACTATTATTAGAACGTTCAAATTAAAGCTGCTGCAGTCAATGGCTGATCGAGGGGGGGGGGAGGGTAGGGGTGTTCGGGGTATTCATACTCGAAAAAGTGGTTGATGTTTATTTTGACTTGAAATTAATGTAACTGACATGCAGAAATTAGTAAATTACATTATAGCGATTTTATCATTTTACCCATTTTGGTCTAAATTTCTCACACAAAATAAAATGTTATGATTTTTAAGCGATTCTTACTCCTCCCCCTCCCCCAATGACGGGCAGTGGAATTGACTACGGGGGGTTTTTTCTCCAAAATGTAGAGTGATGAACTTTTTTTATTTTATCACTCAATTTTTGTCTCCGATTTCAAATATTTGGTTTCTAAATACATGTATCAAACGAAAAAATGCGCTACATCGTCACAAAGGAAGGGGGGGGGAGGCTTACGACTAAACATGGCCAAACAAAAAAATCTTCAATGGGGGGGAGTCATAACCTCAATAACCCCCCCTCCCCCTGTCTGAGGCACTGATGACAGTCAATAGCGACATGATTGCTCCACTAACAGCTGTGTACATAGATGTTATCTATAGCAGCCGCTATTTGCAGCTGTCTACAGCAGCTGAATGCTTGCTCTGTTTTCTTGCGTAAGAAAAACAAGCATTCATCAGCTGCATGGAAGCTGCAGTGCTTCATTCATAGCTTAGATTGACATTTATTGATCGCCGCCCCCCCACGTCTTGCCTTCCCCCTCTTATCACTTATCTGTTGTTATTTGTTTTATTTCGGGTTTCTGTGTTTGACACTCTCATTCTCTTTAACAGATTCACAAGTTTTTCTCTTGATTTTAATTACTAGTTTCCCAGTTATGTCTTTTCGTAGTATTATTTGTATTTGCATTTATTTTCCTTCTTTAATCATTCGAGTCAAAACTCGCTAGAGAAGTGATAAAGGATCAGAAACGGACACTACAGGTTCAGATTCGATTCCCGTAGAGGCATATTATATCACTGACTTTCGGCACCCTTTAGTAAGACGCTTAAATTAAAGTATATTTAAGTTTACTTATGGTCCTACAATAAAAGAACAATGCAAGAACATCTATAATATAAGTCAAAGCATAAAAATGAACAATTTTAGTTAATATTTCAACGGCTTCGGTTTTTATAAGGGTGTAATTGTGTGTGGGGGGGGGGGGGTGAGGGGGTGGGGAGGTGGGATAGGAGGTAGCCATATCCCTCAGTTTCTTAAATCGAATAAAACATCCAGTGTACTCACTGACGGCTGAGTCAACCTGAAGGGGTTCATTTAGGGATTGCAAGATTGAGTAGACTAGATGCCCATGGAAAACGAACCCAACAACTCTGGATCCGTTTGCCAGTGCGCTAACCACTACTCCAGTGCTCTCTCACTCAATCCTTAATACTTCATTGAATTAAAATACATGATAAAAGGAATTAAATTTATTTAAAATAAAATCACAAAAGAATCCCAACAAATTGTCATTATCAAAATTACCAGCAGACTATATATTGTAGTTAATATATAGGCCCTACTGCATTTATAAATTTGATATTATTTCACATTTTTTTGTAAATTTGATATTTAATATTTATTGTCAATTTAATTTAATTTCATATGTGCTTTCATTTGTTTCCCATATATTTGAGTACTATTAAATTCTTCTTCTTCTTCTTTCATAGCTCTTCAAACTTTCTTTCGCTTATCTGCAGTATAATACTGAGCAGTGTATTGTAGTCAAAAAGAGATTGTTGATGCAAGAAAGACAAAGTATAAACACTATCCGACTTATTTCCTCGAAAATGTGTCGACCTTTTTACTGTTCTTTAACTTCTGTTTGTACGCTTCCTAATTTGATTTTCTGTCTTATCGTTTATTCGTCTGCTTATATCTGCTCTAAATATATACTGTGCTATTAAATCTGTATTATTTTATTTCTTTATATATCTGTATGTTTTTCTATTTCATTAGTTGTTATATACTATGTGATAGGCTCATCATAATACTCTCTCTATCCGTCTATCTGTCCGTCTATGTGTCTGTGTGTCTCTGTGTAGGCCTACAGTGTATGCTTCTCTGTATATTTGCATGTCCGTCTGCTTGTTTGTGTGTTTTCCACACTCTGTCTGTCTGATATAGTTAATAATATATTCAGTGATATCTTATGATATATCCCGTGATATATCTCATGATATATCCCATCATATAACAGACGATGTGCAATGATATCTAGTCATTCCATGCTATCTCCCATGATATGTCCAATGATATCCCACAATATATCCAATGATATCCAGTCATATATCCAATGGTATCTCTGGTATAAAAGCTGGTTTTCGCTGATTGGTTGCATAATAAACACTTCTTCTATTTCCCCTCTGTGACGTCACGCCAGCTCTCTCTGATTGCTGCGTATCACTGCATCCCACACACGCGCAAACAAACATACACACACCGAGACATTCGCAGATACATTCACACGGACACTCACAATGATGCACGTTCACTGTCAGCTACTGCATAGAAGGTTGAATAGATCTACCATGATTCTTATATGTAAAACTTGCTAAATATGATCACATTGCATTGCTGATAGTGCTAAGTAAATTAGATCATTTATTATAATAAGAATCAGTGCTTTTGTTGTAAAGGAAAATACTCTATACTGGAGCTAGTATTGCGTCAGGCTTTTTGTTTAAAAAAGAAAATTGAATTGTTTATGAATGAGATATAAATTGCCATTGAAGCGAGTTGGAAGAAGTTTGAAATGTTTCATACAGACTTATTGTATTGATAGATATATTTTGACGACTGTCGTCAAAGTTAAAATTAGCCTACTCTGCATGATGGTTATTAAAAATAAATAAAAATGTCAGAAAAAGGTTCCGTAACGCAGTTCCGATGCGTTCTGGCAGAAAAAAGCACTGATTACAGTTACGCGTTATTGTGATGCTAATTTAATTAAAACACAGTATACATACATTAATGTATCAGTGTCATTTGTGCTTAATTAAATAAATGTTTTTGATGTCTCGAAATTGAAATAAGAAATATAAAATAAGGGTTGGGGGTGCATCAGGGGTCCCTGGGCCCCCTAGTTTGACTGATTCACGCAATGCCAGCGCCGCCGCCGCTGTCACAGAACTATCGATTGAACGACTCTCCAGACGCAACTGCTGCCAGCTTGCGATATGTCTTCCGTAGCAGTAACAACGCAACGGATCTAATCTTAATTTTTATTCGAAATATATCTCAGTTTTACTGACATATATCATTTTTCACTCGATTGACTAACACGTGAGTATGTTGATATTGATGTTGCGTGTTTTTGTTGCGTTAATTTTACGTTTTAAAGACGATATTTGATGTGAAATGAACGTTGAATATGCCGCAAGCTGTTCGCTTGCGTTATTCATTAATGATTCAAGAACGCAGAGACTATAGTGAGATTGATTTCTTGTCTTCTGCTGATTTCATTATTCTCTTTAATAATTAGTTTATTGCAATAAAAGCAGTGCTATGTAGTGCAGATCAATCACTGTAATAAGACGGATTTAATGCAACAGTCACTGGCGGTGGTCACTGGCCCTAAAACTGCATGTTTTGTGTAGGCCTATAATAAATAATTTAAATGACATAATGTATTTTGTGTAGGATACAATTTTATAAATAATGGTACCCCGACGAAACGGCCACAAATATATTAACCCGACAAAACGGCCCCGTCAATTCATTCAATTAACCATAACCGTAACTCTGAACTTAACCCAAACCCTAGCACTAACCCTTCCTTCAATCCTAAACTAACCCGCAACCTAACTCCAACTTTAGCCATAAGGATTAACGGTCGGGGCCCATTTGTCGGGACCGTTTTGACGGTTCACGATTAATAATATAGTGCATTTAATGTATCATAAATAATATAAAAAATGTATTGAATAGAGAGTCACTTTATGATCAGAATGGCAATAAATTCATTCAATTTAAAACTTAAGATAACCGTAAATATATTTAGTATGATGTATTAGTTGGCTAACTGCAATAAGGTGAAAACACAGATATTTCAACGATCTCAGTTCTCAGACTGTAATATAAATATTAATCTTGATTCTAAATCATAAAGTTATTAAAAATAGTAAATAGCTAAATTATATTTATTATATCAACAAATTGTACTGTTATGATTAAATTAGTATATGCTCCCAACATGTAGTAATTCAACATTTTAAGTCAACATTTATCGTTAACGTCCAAGATATTTACCAAACCTAGTACTTTTACTAAAGGATGCAGCCAGTCAGCGAAATATTGTTACTACTTGGGATGCGAATCTATCAGTTTCTATAATTTCATTTCTAATTACTTTCACTGGAATCGAAACTGGTCCCCAATCTCGAGTCTGGCGATCTACCACTACACTAGCGATCCGCGACAAATTTTTAAATTATAATTAAAGTTTTGTTATATGGGTTTATTTTTGAATAAAATGTTTGAATAAAATTTTACTTTTTTATTATTATAATTAAAGATTTGTTGTATACGGATTTAATTCACCAATCAAATTGAAGACAAGTAAATGCATAGAAAATCAAACTCGAAAAAAAATAAACGAAAATAAAATGTTATGCACAAGCATAATAATGAATGTAACAAAATATTGCATAAGTTCATATAATGAAGTAACAAAGTTGACTTCTGAAGCGATACTTTCAACTATTGTTTTATTTCACTTTAGTCTACTTTTAACTATATAGTTACTATTAGTTATAAATTTGTACTATAAGTCTCTGTCTCTTTTAAGTTCAATGTATTTTAATAATTTCTTACCAATGACATCAATACAATATATTTTTACAATAACAATAACGTTAATACAATTTATTACAATATCGCTGTAGGTTATTTATCCTACATCGCTTCTGTACTATCTCGCGGCTAGATGGCCCTACTGATGCGGCTGCGTCGCGCCGCCGCCGCCGCCACAACCCCCCCTGTGACGTCAGACGATGACGAAGTCGTCAATGACGTAGGTGGACGGGAGTCGACGACGGGGGATGACGTCGGGGTGACAGAGTGGACCGAGGAGTCGGTCACTTCGGCCGACCAGGAGAACCTGTATAAACAGATAGAGAAGAAATTTGAACATTTTGGAAGTAAGATGTACTTACTACAGTAAACTATATATAATTTTATCAAATTATTAAACGGTTATTGATTACTATTGAAAATTATTATTAATTATTAATACACTATATATAATATATATATCTTTATATGTCACAAAAAGAGCAAATAAGAGAATAAATTCAGTGCAAAAATAGAGAAATAAACGAATAAAAGGTTCTAATGTCAATACAATGTTATAGTAAAGTGTAAGATTGTAATAATTGATTTAGTGTGTTCTGGTCTGTCTGTTTGTGTATCTGTATGTCTGTGTGTGTCTGTGTGTGTGTGTGTGACTGTTTTTCTGTCTGTATCCATCATCGCATATTCCTTCTTCAACAAAACTTAATACCCTTTTCTATCTTATCTATAGTTAGATGATACACTAAAAATATTTGATCTTTATTTGCGATCTATTAACAAAACAGTGACTTTGGGGATTCATAAAAGTTTGTAAATGATGATACATATGATATTCGTCCTGTCTGCAAATTGACTCTCTTTAAATAAACAATGAGAGTTGATCCTAATTATAAGAGATACAATGAAAGGTAATTTCGACGATCTAATAATGGTTACTGAATACTGAAACAAACTATAAGCTCAAGATGGATTGTGGTTGGTGTTGGCCAATTATTGGAAGGGTTTTACTTATATTTTACGATTTAAATCTTGGTTTGAATAACGGAAAGACAAAAAGAATTGGACTACGAAATTAGAAAAATTTAAATAATTAGAATTTAATTTCCTTAAGAAATTCTTAATTTTCCAATGAACCTGTTTTATTAATCTATTTGTGTCAGTGTTAAACAATCTTCACAAAAATCAACAAAATCAAACGGACATTGTCTGTAAATAATGACTGCACAATAATAAGATTTATCGGTAAAGTAATAAACCGGAAGTAGTAATAGGACACAGCGCAATGAAGTCAGTAATTAAAGTCGAACTTAAGACAAAATTGAAAAATATAAACAGAACTCTGTGAACTGTAGTTGCGTGCAAAGATTGTAGACAATAAATGAATACAGACAATGTGTTACGCATTGAAAGAAAACGAATCTTCGTTTTTATGTGTGTTCAAACTAAAGCAGTCAGTATATGGGGTTAAAAATATTGAAAAGAAAATTAAAATTTACATTAACTTAATTAAGCGGATGTAGCATAAAAGTACTTTCATGTTTAGTAATATACATGAATTAATATGAGAAATAGCTTATACATCGATATATGACTGGACTCTTTTTATGCAATACTTGATTGGCATATATATGCCTGATGCCAATAGGCATTAGCGTAAAGTCACAATATAGTCCCTGAAGTGCAATTCGTTATCTTTCTGCACCTTTAGCAAAGTGTGTAATTCAGTAGTCACTACTTCTACATGTTATACTATGAAGTTTAGTCTTAAGTTAATTAGAAAATATTTTCTCCATATTGCTTAATAACAAAACCTGACAATGTTGCAATATAAAGTTATACACAGTTGTAGTGTGCAATAAACGTTAAATAGATTCTTTAAATTGTTATTGTTTTTAAACCTGTCAACAAATGGATATAAGTAAAAATGAATGATTAATGTATATATAAGCTACTTAAATTATATTCTGCCATGAGCGTAAAATGTAATTATTGTTGGGGGGGGGGGGGGGTTGAGACTTGATTTACTTTCCTTAAGCAATTTAAGTGCTTAAGGAAAGTAAAATTTAAATGACTTCATCCATAATTTTATTGTGTTAAAAATATCTCAAAATTAACTTTTTTAAATGAGCCTAAGTTCATTTGTCATGAGATTAAATTCAGAAATTTAGACGAATCTTGAATAACTAGTTTACAGAATCTTCGCATATCGAAACTGAGCTCCTGTAGTAAACAATAAAAGAATCATTTAAGTTCAACGTCTGGATTGTCGTATTATACCAGCATTGAATATTACTTAGAAGAATGTATTAAGTATCTGCCAATTTGAAGATCTTACTAAAGGGAGCAACTATTTAAGAGTTAGATGGCGATTTAGAGAGTTTTCATGGAATCGAACTTAGACCTATCGCTTCCGAGTACGGTGATTTACCACTCTGCAACGATCGTTGATAAATGACACGAGCAGCATTATAATACTTTGGACTAATGCTATGAAGTGACTTATGTCTTAAGATTATAGTGTTGACACAAAAGTATTTGACTTCAGTCGAGAGAAAAGATCATGCCCTTTAAAATCCAGAGTTGATTCGGATTTTATTTTTGATTGAGGGAAAGACAATTTTTCTCAATTTTTCAGCCCAGAAAAATTAGCGAATATTTCTAGTCATTCTTATTCACTCTAATGCTTAAACTTGTTTCACCGATACATCACAAAGTCTTAATCTTTGTAAGTTCTTCTAAGTTTTTTTATCTAAAACGGGATGGGGGGGGGGGATTTTCCGTATATGATTCCTCATAATATTATATTAAAACTTTTTATTTTAGGGGTGTATCGTCCCTAACCCCTCCCACTTGGTTCTGCCCTGTCTGAAAGTGTAGCACAAATATTTGAAAATGGACCAAAGTAGCTGTGGAACTGTTACTACTATAGTACTTCCTGCACTTTGCGCAGATAATTAGTGTTTCTCAGATGAACTAATTGTACTTTGTAAAGTACAGATTTTCGCTTCTAAGTCAATAAATTATGGCAACTTGTTTTTGTTAAAATCACTTGAGATTTTGATATTTGTTTGTTTTGTTTGGTCACATATTAGTCGTGTCTTCGAGAAGAAATGGTATTTGAGCATTTGTTGTCCTTTTTGAGTTTTGTAGTGACTTTATACATTTTTATTACTTATTTTCCACACTGATGCAAACTGAATTTTTGTTATAAATGTGAAATTTATGCAAATATAAGTCAATTTTTACATAAGGCTTCTTTAATTTTATGAACATATTTTTAACACAGTGAATAATATATTGATTCAATAATACAATTAAAATTGCTTACACTATATACAAGATATTTATGTATAAAATTTACAACTTTTATGCACAAGTCGTATATATTATAGTATATACTATATAATGGTACTCGGACAAAACGGCCATACAAACATTTATCCGATAAATATTCCCTGTCAATTCATTCAATAACTCTAACCCTAACAAAACCTAACCTTGATCCTAAACCTAATCTTATCCTTCAACCATAACCCTAGTCCGAAACCTAACCTTAACCGTCAGGTATTAATAATCGGGGTCAATTTAACTGAGCCGTTTTGAAGGCAAACGCTGAATAATATACAGCAATGCGGATGTAATAATTATCATTCATGTGTAAACTAAGATTATATATGAGGAGTTTTTGCTACATTATTACATTAATTTGATTTTCATTATATTAAATAAATTTCACATTAATTTTGCTGTTGATCCCTCCAGTCCCTCACTGGGGCACGGTCTGCATAGGGGTCATCGCCCTGGTTATACTGCTCTGCTGCTGTGGCTGCATCTGTAAGCTATGTTGGAAGAGACGCAAAGGGAAGGACTTCAAGAAAGGCATCAAAGGAGCGGTAGACATGAAGAGTGTTCAACTGCTGGGAAGTGCTATGAAGGAAAAGGTAGTAGCAGTCAATTAATGACTTTCTACTGTACTAACAATGACTTTATTTAATGACAATGAATGGCTTTATAGTAATAGGAATAATTTTATTGTAAGTCAAGTTGAGATTAAGTTTAACGCCATGGATTATCATATTATATGAATGATGTCTCACACGTAAGTGTCAATTTAAACGTTTTACTAAACGGTGCAGCTAGTTAGAGAAATAGTGAGTTATGCGGATTCAAACCTGGGTTTCTTGTGTCTCAGTCCGGTGCTCTTACCATTTCTCTAATGAGCCTTGACATTGTTTTGTACAGTATGTTGATATAAATTGCAGAAATTAACTGTTTTGTAATAGTTTTGTACTCTTTGTGATCTTGCTCTCTTTCTACTTGTGATGCTTCTGACTTCTTTGTCTTGCTGTTTTTGCTCTTGTCTCATGATGCTATTTTATTGTTGTGTTCTATTTATAAAGTATAACTATTTTTATCTTTTATTGTCGACTGTATATTTGTGTTTAGGGAGGTAGCTCCAGGATAATTTAATTTTATAGTAGTCTCTCAAGTCTTTTGTGTCTTGGCCCTTTTGGTCTATATTTGCAGTGTGTATTTGTATGTGTCCGGCTTAAAATAAATATTACTAGTTTTACTGCTTCCTCTACTAGTAAAACTACTATTATCGTACCAATTAATTTACTTACAATTAAAAAAATTATATTTTTATTTTCTCAAATATTGTAACATTTTTGGTGGTGACCTCCTTGCTGACGATAGGGGTATCAAATAATGAATATATAATATTTATCAAATATGTATTCTATTTATCAACGTACATTGCAATAATATGCAACACAACTCACTAACAGTATTTGATAAAGTCATATTAGTCTAAATTAGTCTCTAGTAGACTATTATAGACTAATTGTCCAATGTACTAAAATACTAAATGGTCCAGGTTCAGCCAGACCTTGAGGAGCTTGAAGGCAACATGGAGGACAATGAAGACATGGAGAGCGCCAAGGAAGAGGTCAAACTTGGTAAACTGCAGTTCTCTATGGACTATGACTTTCAGAAATCTGAGGTAAACTTGCAGAGAGAGAATTTATTTGTAGATGAAAATATAGTTATATATCTCAATTATAATTGTTTCATCAGTCAAATCACAATGTACAATAATATAAAGACAGTTTTAGTAAAGGACTGATAAAACACCGCTTGTAGTGAAGTAGCAAAGGCTTATCTAGCTAGTTGCCTTTTAGGTTGAAATTGTTGCATCCATAATGTGCTTACCGTGTTGAGAGATACATAACTATATTTTCATCTACTTGCAATAAAGAAAATATATAAAAATGAAGCAAATAATGTAAATAATACAAATGATAATATAAAAGAAATTAGACGCAGTTACAGATTAATTGTGTTAATATCTTAACTAAGATATTAAGTGATAAAAAAATGCCTAAAAACTATGTAAACTGTCAATATAAAAAATTATAAATATGCTGCAAAATGTTTCTGTGCACCCATTTTATGACATATTGCTAAAAAGTCATTTGTGCTCATGTGCCGTTATAGGTGAGTCATCTAACAAAATTATTATTATTGTTGACATTAACTTCACGCTGTAGGGGGCATGATTTCTAAATTGTGTTATTATGATTTGTTTCATTCTATAATCCGATTGTGTATAAACAATTATTGGTGCACAAAACAAATTTCCTGTCTTCTCAGAAAATTGTACAATTGCTCTCAGTTGGAAATAAATACAAATAATGTCAATAATTAAAGAAGAAATAGAAGAAGAAAAATATATTAAAAAACTTTTAAAAAACCTCGCTTATATTAATGCACTAAAAAGGAAAAAATAAATTTTGGATGGTAACTTTTCACA
>JAQIXG010003295.1:0-15290 GCA_034700105.1 Oconnorella tubifera
CCCAGTAGGCGAGATCCCAGTAGGCGAGTTACCCAGTAGGCGAGTTGACTTGACCCCAGTTCGATGACATGCCATTTTCTTTATAATTTGCATCACATGCTATAAACTGTAACTATCTGTCGATACTTTCCTTCAACTGTTATAAAATACAATGATTTTTACAAATTTAAAAAATGAAAATATGCTGCCCCCGTTACAAAAAAAGCTACGCAATGATTATTATAAGACGACTGATTTGATGTTTTCATAAATCGATAAGTTAGAAAAATACGAATTCTGTATTATTCTTAAATAAAATGGTAATCTTGACTTTTAAGCCTACTGTATGCTTACATAACTTACTATTTTGAATGATAAGGTATGACATTAGAGAAGTGAACTACATGTTGAGTGTTTCATTATTGATTTTTAAATAAAATCGTCTTGCAAGCAAGAGATAGCTTACCCATTAC
The DNA here is from genome assembly GCA_034700105.1 of Oconnorella tubifera. NCBI lineage: Eukaryota > Metazoa > Annelida > Clitellata > Enchytraeida > Enchytraeidae > Oconnorella > Oconnorella tubifera. Next base: position 453 of record JAQIXG010003295.1, read on the forward strand.
ATCATTGATATTCATTATAACATCGTTCACAAGGGCTTGATTCAATAATTTTTTGTCACTAATTTAAGTTATTAAATTAATATTAAATACGGCTGTCATTTCCATTTAGTTGTTTTATTATTTAAAATTTTTAGTCGGATCAAGTCAGATTTCATCATATGATCAATTGCAGAACGCTATACAAACATCTAAGCATCAGTCAGCAATGCCTTCGCTTACTGTGGCTCCATTCAATCGCTTCAAATATGAAACAAATAATTCACTGAAAGAACGTTCCAGTTATAAGCTCAACTCTAAAGATTCTTTACATGACTGCCCCGAAATAAGCAATCATGGACATAACATTTGCAATGATTCTAATCTAAATAGAACACCGTCATATGAACGTGTTTTTTATTTTAATAGCAACGTAACTGATGAAAGTGAAAGGCATTTAACCACAGAATCGCCTGTAGACAATCACGTTTCCTATCAAACTACCACAGACTGTAATAATAATTATATCGGTAGTGAAATCAGAGTCAAAAATCACATTCACGAAATTATTTCAAGCCCCGACTACAACAGAACTTTGAGTAAATTTGATGACGGTCATATATTATATCAGAGTTCCTCAATTGACAGTTGTGAAGAAGCTCTTGATTTGCGAATTCCTCAAACTGAATATCACAATGATAAGAGAGGTTTGTGTCAGTTACAACGCGCTCTAATTATAAAATGTAATAAAGTATAGCATTGGCACTCAAAGGCTATAATTTGGGGGGAGCCAAAACGTGAAAATATTTGATTTCATATACTTTGGGGTGCATTGGCGTTTAGTGCACGATTTGGGAATTGATTGCTGGTTGTGTAAGGGGTTTTAGATATATAATTTATATATTCGTAAAAATATATATATATATTCGATTTGATTTATGCAGTCACTAATATGAACTTATTTCAATTAACACAGAAACCGAGAATGATTGTTATTATGATGATGTTTTTCAAACAAATATTTATGCAATTGATGACAAGAATGAGATGAAAACCTTTTCAAATTCAACAGGATCTCAAACTGAACGTAAGATTGATTTATTATAATAGCTGATTATATTATAGTACTTAATACTGCAATGTCACATTAACTTCTAAGATTAGTGACAACAAAAAAACCAAAACCCTGATTAAGGATTTGTTTCCGAAGAAATTGGTTAGAATAATTGTTATTTGAAACGTTTTTTGTATCTGTGATAATTTATTGAATTGCTAATTACAGATTTAACTTAATGCACTTTTAGTAAACATAATTAAATGAGTGAAAATAAAACGATGCATATTATTTATTTTTTATTTTCTTGTAATATATATATCGCGCTCCATTTTAATGAACAAAATTATTACTCTGAAAATTAGGCTACGCTAGAGATTAAGGTTTTCCAATAATTAATTCTAGATTTATACATGGGCGTAGACTTGTCTTAATCAGTTAGAATTTAGGTCTAACAATTATATGTTATGATAATTAGTTTTCTTATCATATCATAAAATCGGTTACACCCAAATTCTAAGAGACCTTCCTCGTTGATCAAGTGAGCTTCTCAAAAGATTCTTGTTGCAGGATATTATAGATTTTATATGTTTACAGGGTTTAATTAAATCATAATATTTGACTCGTTTTATTAGCCTACGCCAATAATTGTAAAACATTGATTTATTTGACATTGTAAATCAGTAATTGACACGAATTCAAATACAAATTTCTGTAATTGTAACTGTTTTCTTTAGCCACTCGTCTGCTATGGGAGTTCCTTGTTGATCTATTGAACAGCGAATCGACGCGTTGCGTGCAGTGGGATATGAAAGGTCACCTTACTTTTCGTATTGTTGATCAGGACGAGCTTGCTGCCCTCTGGGGGAGACAGAAGCGCAAATTTGGTATGACGTATGAAAAACTGTCCCGTGCCTTGAGGTACTACTACCGGCTTAATATACTTGCCAAAGTTCCAGGGAAGCAAATGACATATAGGTGGTTACTGATATAATATTATATTCTTATTTTTTCAAATTATGTCAAGTCTTAACAGTAAGTAGGGCCTATGCCTACTTAACAATAATAGCTAGGCGATATTATTGAGAATGGAAATATCTCATATATTATATATGGTATACATATATATGGAAATATCTGGAAAGTTAATGTTTCATATGTTGTGACATAACTGAAATTTGCCAGCTACAAAATATGATAAGTTTAAAAAATTGATGTTAAAATAGTTTCTGAAATTTCTAAGTTAGAATAAGGATTGGGTGTATGGTTAGTATTAAGGTTTGGGTTAGTGTTGACCCTAACCTTAACAAAATTCTAGCCAGACCCTAATTATTAAATTTAGGATTAACAAACAACTTAGACTAATCTTTTTATTAGACGTGCTATATTTAGAACCTGCACGAATTCTATTAGAAAATGGCAATATTGATCTGATCTTCAAACTTTTCTGGAATAGTTGCTATGTCACTTAACGAATAGAATTCAAACAATTATTGAATCTAATTAAATACATTTGAGCTAATTAATTACATATTTGTAATTGTTTAGATTCTTAACAGAACCAAGGCTCATAGAGAAGGCCCGACGCGGGGCGAAGCCTGGTGTTCCTCACAAACGTCGACAACCACCACCTCCCGTGGGACAGTGTTAACATTTCATAAACTGTGCTCAAAATAATAATGTCCTCGAGTTATAAATACTAATTTATTCGATTATTGTTTATTTATTTAAATAAAAAGAAAAAAGAATTTGCTGTTTCTGTTTTCGAGGCATGCATCGAAACTTCATGTATATAAGTAGGGTGTACACACCTTAGACTAAGTTTATGCTTTTCGTTATCGAATTTTTTTAACATATTGTGGTTGTTAGTAATAAGTAGCCCATATACTCAGATCATGATATAGTGCACAAATATTATCAGATAATCAGATTGACAATGAATGAATAGAAGCGGATTGCTGCTATTATTATGTTATTATTAAAACGCCTTGCTCAATAGAATATCCATGATCTTAATTAAGAATACATTTACACTTTTTAAGTAGTTTGTTGTTCTATCTTACTATGCAAATTAAGTTATCCATTTTTAATTATTTGATCGAGCTCTGCGTCAGACGATATGCTAGTGATGATTCTTTGACATACAGGTTTAAAATATACGTATTATATCCTAAAATAATGGTTCATCGATTTGTTTATAAATTTTATTTAGAGAATTACAATTTAGAGATGCGCGAATTAACCTAGTTTCTTAATGTCGTTAGAAATTTTTGGGACCGTCTTCGAATTTGCCAATAGACCTTCATTCATGATTTCTTTCAATTTTTTTAGCGATTCACAACATTAGCAAAATAGCTATCTCACATAACCTTAGTTCCACACCCATCTCTTAATGATACTCCGTCAACATTGAACTACTAATTTTCATTTTAGTTCAAATGATAAATAGATTTAGTACGATGATTTGGTATGAAGATAACTTTGAAGCGACAAAACAAAACAAATATGATCAAGAAACCAACCGAATTCAAATTGAATATTCTTCAATAACTTAGCTTTGTATTTTAGCAATATTTTTATTTCGTAAAAATTCTATATTAATTTTTATACGAAATTGTATTTTGGTATTTTTGGAAATAAAAGTTGAATGAAAAAATGCAAATATATCGCTTCTTATTTTATACTAGATATACGGATAGATTTTTAGCATAGAGAATTTGATAAATATAAAATATACATCGCTAAGAAAGAATATATCCCTTGATGTAAAATGAAACTTTTAATGCATTTGTAACGATTCCCTTATTAGAGGAAATTTGGATAATATCGAAAAAATTTCAAATTGATTTCTATTATAGAACTCGTTTAAAACTCAAATCCACGCATCCATATTATAACTGTAATGCAATAATGTGTAAGTGAACTAAGGAAGAAATCGTAGTAAAAAGTAATTAGAATTAGAAGATTAATTAGGTAAGCGGGTTCTACTAACTATGAAAAACTGATTTAGCTAAAATGGCATTAGAGGTTGCTAATTATTTAATAATATAAACATAAAACATTTTTTTTATAAAAATTAAATAAATATCGAAGAAATATGACTGAATGAAGATGATAGAAGGAAGTGGGACGAGAGGCCTACTTGGTAAAACCTTAGTTTAGCGTCTTAAATTAAATCCATTTTCTCCAACCTTAGGTTAGCGTCGTAAATTAGGGTTAGGGTTAACCCTAACCCTAACCCTAATTAGCGTTAGGGTTAACCCTACCTTAGGTTCTATCATCTTCCAGCCTCTGACGATAACAGAAATCAAACAACATTCAGTCATATTTCTTTGATTAAGGTAAAATCTTAATTACGCTAACCTAAGGTTTTGAGAAAATGGATTTAATTTATGACGCTAAACTAAGGTTTTACCGCCTACTTTATTAAATATCAGTAAAAGATAATAGACTAAATGTTTTAATAACAAATAATGCATAATAATGGACATTCCTCCTTTAGGCCATTAAATTGTTTTAACAAAAGTCCTCCCTCCAGTCAACAATAGTTATCTTTGCAAAACAACCCAATAACTAGAGTTTAATTACATTTTTAATATCTCACTATCTCTGTCACGTATATTAATGCTAAATTATTTGAGAATATGCTGACAGTATGAATTCATTACCTGTGTAATTTATTAGCATACTTGATACTCTAACTCATCATAATAATATGTGCCGATTAGTTACATTACTTTTTACTCGCATTGTTTTAGTTTAAACAAATATCAAATCTCTGATGATTTCCATGATGTCTGGAGACAGCGCTGCTCCGATTGTTATAAGTCTTGATTCAGATGATGAAGAAGACGATTCAAACAACATCACTCGTTGTCCTTCAGACGATAACACTGCTGTCTGCAACAAGATTAGCGTTACATCTACTGTTAATAATTCGACTATTATCACTACTAACACGGAATTGACTGCAGTTAGTAAATCATTAGACATTAAGCCTCTAACCACAGAATCGTTAACAATTCTTTCATCAGAGAAATTATCAGATCTCATAGCTTCGACAGTTTCGGAGTTAGCTAAAGACGCTGTAAAAGCTTCAAACGTTGCAACACGAACTAGTCATACAACACCGGATATTGCTGACGATGATATGAATAAGATTTATCAAATCGATGGATTTAAGAGTTTAGGTGAGTTGCAGGCTTTCATTAAAACGGCGAGCGAAGAGTGTATTGAGAAAGAAGTGGTGTCTTTGCGTCAAGGTTTAGCTGTTGCAAAAGGTAGGTATTTATAGACTGGCCGAGACTAATTTAGATTACAGTTTAAAGGTTGATAAAAAATGCATCGGTATATATATTAAGATTTCCTAAAGTGGAATAAGAATAAGCTTTTCTATATATGAAATAGAAAATGTCATATTCATTCAGTAGATAGAAAACTTTTCAGTATAGAAAAGTTTTCAGTATAGTTTCAGAATTACAGGATAATTTAATGTCTTAAATTTTAGCAGTTAGACGTAATTTGTTTACAATAAACAAATATAAATGTATATACTTCTCGGGGTTTTTGCATTGTTCTGTTGTTATTTTTAAATTCTCTAAGAGTATTCTGTAACAGATAGTAATACGATATTTGTTTTAAAACAAATGTTCAATAATTTAAATGAATATATAATAATAATTTGCAAATGGTAAATAATGTCATTAATTAAAAAATAATAAGTTTTACTATGCATAATTTAATATAATATTATTTTTTATAGAAGATGTTAAGAAAATGAAATCTCTGCAAGAACTTGAAGCCAGCATTGATGAAATCATTAAAAAAAGGTTAATTAGTCACTACTACTACTATTTTACTGATATATGCCATATTCATTTCCAGTATTTCACGATTTTGAAAATTTAAATAGAATCTAGTGTAATCATGTGTAATTATTGTTTTCTGCATTGTTAAATGTTATATAGTATAATTGATGTATTGTTGTCTTAAAAAAATCAGGTATTTAAAAAAGTTACAGTTAAATGTCATGTGTATCATAATTGTCTTTCAATCATTATCTGTAATTCAATTGTAATCGTTGTCTTGTCAGTTATTAAATTAAGATAATAAAATAGCTATTAAAATAGCTATTAAAAATAGCTATTTTATAATAACACAAAGAAATTAAATTAATATAACAGATATTTTTATTTGTAATATTATCAACTTATACATTAATATAATTATTTCAGTCTCATGAAACCAGCACCATCATCTACCATTACATCTAGAAATGACAATCTAGTCATCTCAAACAACGATGATGATGATGATGATGACGATGATGATGATGTAATGATAATAGACGACGAATGTCTCCCACCAAAAACTATTTCACAGAAATCCAGCTCAGTTTCCACAACCGCAACGAACTCAATTCTACGTGAATCCTTAACTCGCCCCCCATTGGTTCAGCCTACTACCCAATCTGTTAGGAATCTAATACCAGCACCGATTAGACTTCAAGTTGCCGGCGTGTCGACGTCACCGGCAAGATGCCAGCAAAGTCCGCAATTGCTGAAAGACGGACAGTTGCGTACTTTAATGTCGCAAGATCCTAGGAACGGGTTTATCTTATCTCCCGTCAAGTCGGTGGCGAGCACCGTGGTATATCCTACGATGGCGATGCAGAACGCTTTTAATTCTACCGCTAACGTTAGGTTTATATGTGGATTTTTGCTTCATCTATATTGTTATTGAAATTCATATGAACGGTAAAAAATTATCGTAATGTTTTAATGGTGTCATGATTACTCGTCTATAGACTTTTGGTGTTTTTCTTTCATTGTTTTTTTTCTTTTTCTTGTTATTTTTTTGATCATTTTGCTTTGTAATTACAGTATTTAAAACATATGTTCAATATTTTTTACTGTTTTACTGTTGTTTTTGTGATTTTGTTCAGTATATTTGGGTGTACATATTGTTATTAATCTACAGTACACTTAATATTCTTACAGTTATTTAAATTACATCAAATATTTTTTATTTTCAATATCAGAGTTGCAGTTGTTCCTCCATTGAGATCCTCTTCTTCTCTCTCCAATCTCAACTCTACTTTTTCTCTCCCTTCTTCCTTATCTCTTGCTCAGCTTATCAGTTCACTACAACAACAGAAACTCTTAGCCACGCCTACATCTTCAGGCCCCCAGCGAATCATAGTGCGAGGTCTATCTCTCGCCTCTCAGCTACAAGCTTTAGCCGCCGGTCAGATACAAAACTCAAACATGACCCGCGTACAACAGCCAGTGGTTCTTCAGCAGTCTCAGATAACTTCACCAGCCCAGCAAGCAATGGCTTCACCAGCCCAGCAAGCTATTTTGCCCAACCAATCATTTCGTGCCCCGTATTTGACCCAGCTGTCTCAGCTGCTGTCCACTCAGCAGCAGACAACAACGGGAGCACAGGGCCAACAGCTGTCCACCCAGGTGCAACGCTTTGTGGTTCAAGGACAGACAGTTATAGGTCAGCTCTCGCAGTTTCCGGGTCAAGTTACTCAGTTTCCGGGTCAGGTTACACAATTTCCGGGTCAGTTTACACAATTTCCGGGTCAGGTTACACAGTTTCCGGGTCAGGTTACACAATTTCCGGGTCAAGTTAACCAGTTTCCGGGTCAAGTTCAACCTTTGATTTTTTTGAATCGGAATGGTATTCGTCAGGAGGTGTTTTCTCCGACGAGTGCCATGCAGCACCGACAGTTGATGATCAGTCACCAGCAAGCGGTTGAGATGGGTTTGGTGTCTGCCGTCAGTAATCAGGGCGTCACATCAGTGTCGACAGCGATTTCTGGGACTCTTTCGCAAGGAGCGTCTATAGCGGTAAATCTAGTTTTATTTTCGTTAACCTACTGCACCCTTTAACAAGGTGCTAAGATAAAGAGCTACTTCTGCGATGTTATTTCAGATATTAACTTTAATTGATTCGGTTTTTTTATTAACTGGTGAAAATATATTGCATATCTTTACAATATATAATTCTAGTTAAACTTTATTAAATATATTTTATTAGTTCTTATATTATTAATTATAAACATGCAGAGTTAAATGAGAATATGCTAATAACAATTTTATGTATATTTGTAAAGATTTAAATTATTCTGGAAAGTATGAAATTATCTTATGTTATTCTTGTTACGATATTTTATCATGTTGTTAATAAAGTGTATTTTGTATATGCTACATTACTTGTTGTTGTAGCCGAAGCCAGTAACAATACTGAACCAGTCTAATACTCAACAACTGTAAGCTCTTTTTAATTTCTTCGATATTTGATTAATAAAAGTGTAATTTAATGAATTGGAAGAATAATCAGCTGAATTTATTGTATGATTTCTGTGATATATTTTTTAAAGTATTTCTTGTTATTAGATATTGCGATTTGAAAGCCATTTTATGATTGACTTTTCTTATAACCTGACAACGTGTGGCAATAGTTATATTATTATACAATTTTTTCTACAATATTTAAAAGAGAGTGACTGAACTTTGTCATAAGTTGAATGTATTTAAAAGGTATTTTAAATTCGATGAGTTGAGTTCCCAAGTACATTTCACTATCCCCAAATCGGTTATTGAACAACTTCATTAACTCTATTTAATTTCTTTGTAGCTAGTACAGTTTTCTTCGTCCCATTTATAGTAATTTTAAGATTTAGGAAAGATGATCTAAATTTGCTTGTTTTATATATTTTACTGTTATTAACAGGTCTTTGGAAGTTGGAATGAAAATTTACGCCAAAAAGTCAGACATTTGGCTTGCTGGCATTGTAACGGAAATTGTTCAGGTTTATTTGCATTTCTTTAAACTTTAACTGTTACAGGATATATAACAAGTCCAGCCTTCTAGCATGTTAAATTAATTGTAATTTAGTTAGTTAGATGCTTATATTCTATTAAATTGTTAAACTAGGGTTAGGATTGTGATTCGTAAGTAAGATGTATTTGATAAATTCAATGCACAAACTCTAATTTTTTAGACTTATTAAGTCTTGCACTTGATTTTTTAGTTAAACGATAAATAAATCAAATAATTTAGTATTCCAAGTAGAAAGATTTTTTGCTGATTTTTATAATGTGCTGTAATATGTAGCCGAAGGTTTATCGAATAAGGTATGACACTCCTGCAACTAAACTGAGTAAAGTGGCAGGCATCAAGACTTTGGCGTGCTTCGATCCACCTTCTGATAACCTTCTTGTTGGCACTAGAATTATAGGTAACATATTTTATTTTATTTTTTGTTATTATTGTAAAATTGGAATAGAATGTTCATTTAATTATTACTTGTACTTACACAAGAAATGTCTGAGATATATTGGTGTATGTCATTTCACTGAATATTGTGCATTTTGGTTGGTTTTGGTGTATACGTTCAACCCGTATTCAATGTTTAAAAATATATTTAAGAAATGATGTGTACAATGTATCTACATTTATTATTTTCTCAGATTCGTATAAAAATAGTTTTCTTTTATTTTCAGCGATGTACAAAAATGATGATATGATTCCTGAGCCTTTATTTTATGTTGGCATTGTTGCTGAGCCTCCAAGTATTAGAAATAATCACAGGTAACAATTTGCATTACGTTGACAAAATAATTTTAATATTAATATTATCTTAATCATGTCTCTTAACAATAGATGCAGCAGTTAGAGATAATTGTGGGTACTCTTCTTAAATTATGTGATTTTATTCAATTATAAAATTAATTTCATCGTTTGATTTTTGAGCACTTAGCATCACTGAATGCATCACATTTTTGTGCTGATGTTAAATTAAACACAAACAAAAGTATTGTATTTAGTGTGATGATTTTGTTGTTTTATTGTTTAGATATCTTATTTTCTTTGATGACGGTTACGCTCAGTATTCTGCTGCCAGATATATACGACAAGTCTATGAACAAAGTATGCTTCATTATTTATTTGTATGGTGTAAATTTCAAGTTTAAATTTTAACTAATTATTTACATTTCTTTATCATTGCTACTATTTTTAAAATTGAATGACTTTATAAACTCATTGAAAGAATTTTAGTTAAAGTTAGGACCGTTGAAGTAAGAGTGACTTTTTATTGGTTTTTTATATTCACACAATTGCATAGGTTTAATTTTGTCTACGTTTATTACAACTGTTTTTAAAAGTCTTTTATCATTTTTAACTTTCGTTAATTTGTATTATATAGTTTGGATAAAATTTACGTTGTTAAAATATGTTCAAAATATACAGTATAAAAAGGAAGGAAACTATATCAAAATAGAAATCTTATTTTTGCTTTATTTAAATCAATTCTTGAATCATTTCAACGTGCAAATAACTTGTACAATTTTAATAAATTCTTCCTTTGATTGATTTAAGGCCGGCAGGTTTGGGAGGATGTTCAGCCAGATTCTCGTGATTTCATAACGGGATATCTGCAGCAATATCCGGAGGTATTTGTAGACATTTTCAGTGGTTTAGAATTACCAGTTGTTTCTTGAGATTACTTAATAAGGATATACTAGTCTATAAATTCAGTAGTATAGTGGATTTTATAGTCTTATGGCAAATTAGATTTCTATGCCAAGGACATTTTGTGTTTTGGAATATGTTTGATTAAAATTGAATACAAAATATTTATTGTATTATTATTATTATTTTATTCCCACTATTTTGAAAAAAATATTGTAAATATAATTAAATAAAAGGAAAAACTGAAAGTTGTTATATCATAGTGAGGGAATGATGTTAAGATTCAAAAATAGAAGTTTTGTTATAGAAATTTGCAACAGAATGTTCAGTTAAAATTTCATGTCACTAGAGTGTTTCATGCACAGTTTTTAGAGAGAGAGGCAAGCATTTATAAGAACTAAGTTTTTGTAATGTTATAGGTCAATGAGTGTGTGTTGTATTTAAGTTTAATGATTGGTTGTGTTTATTTATAGCGACCAATGGTGAGGCTTGTTGTTGGGCAAACTATTAAGACAGAATACAAAGGAAAATGGTTGGCTCATTTTTTAATATTTTATGTATTTTATTTTATATATTGTAAAAACTGAATAATATTTTACATGCTTAGTTAGTTAGTAAAAAGAATTAATATTTGGTTAGATTTTTATTCTAAATATAATTTTTTTGAAAGAATTTGTAGAGCAATAAGTATGTGATATAAATTATACATTTAATTAATGCATGGCTCTAACATTCATGAATTGATTTTATTAATAATATAATAATAATTATTTTACTTCATTGATCCTTAGTTTAAAGCTAAGCCTATCAGATTATGTTATTTAAGTAATCTATTCTGGATAGCTTACTAATTTTCTATATTAAATATTTTCTAATATTCACTAAGTTAAATAAGTTATGTGACATATTTAGGTGGACGGCTAAGGTTAAGGCTGTAGACGCTAGTCTTGTTCAAATGTCGTTTGAAACTAATCACGCTAAACCGCCAGAGTGGATCTATCGCGGCTCAACTCGGCTAGAGCCACTCTATTCTGCTCTGGTATGTTTTTACATTTTGTAAATGTCAACATTTTCTCCAGAAAGTAAAATAAGCGGATATTTTATTATAAAATGAAAATTATAATAGTGGTGATTATTTTGTCACTTGGTTTCTGCTTATAAAACTAAGTGACTTTGTGTACTGATCGTGACTTTGGACAGAAATTAACTCGTGCATGTGATATTTGAATGGATTGATAAAGGTCTAAATTAATTTTTGCACCCTTTTGCAAGTTATATAATTTTATATTTAAAGAAGTTTGTCTGATTCTTTAGAGAGACGATATTCAGTTCTTTAATAAATCTTAATATTTTCATTTAATTTATATAAATTAACCAAATATTGAATGTAATATTTGGTTAAGATTTAATATTACATGTAATATTTGCTTTTGCTTGTACTGCACATAGTTGGCTAAACACATAGCATGCACGTTTTAGACTTTTTTCTAAACAAGCTGAGACTGAATAATGTATTAAGAAATATTTGATGTTGGAGTAAAGTTTCAAGCAGAGTTTTGTTTCAGAGAACTGCAGAGGCATCGAAACAGTCTAGCAGTAAGATCAGACGTCCACGAAGCAATGTCATTCTGAAGAATAAACGGGCGATTGTAGAATATACACGGGGTGTGGAGGAGGAGAGGCTATCTAATCAAACTAGAGGGGTGACAGGTTAGTTGTGAAAAATTATACGATATGCATGTCAATTTCTAGAAAAATAGTTTTATTGTTTTACTGATTAATTTTTTAACTTATTCTTTATTTAAAGACGTGTATCTTGTGTGTAAATGTAAGAGATGTACATGTAGATCGTAAATGTAGATACAAAGTCAATATAAATCACTATATACACAAATGCACACTTGCTTCTAGTGATTGTGTAATTTGTCCAACTTAAATTGCGAGAAATGATTGCTTTTTAGATTCATATTTTGATGACAATGATAATGAGCCGATCGATGTTGATGCGATTGATGATTCTCCTGTAAGGAAATCAGTTGCAAAAAAAAGTACAGCTAAGCCTTCAGTGCAAGCTCCTAATTCAATGTCCACGAACGCAATACACAATTCTGGGCCAACTTTTGTCAAACAAAATTTTCATGATTCTGTATCAGGAGCAGTAAATCGATCTGGATTGAAAACAAGTATTTATTCAAACTTTTTCTATAGGATAATAGTTATGATTCCCTTGGAATTTTGAAAATTAAACACAAGTCTGATCATTTTTCTGATGGTTGAGAATTACGATTGAATCATTTATAGGTATTAGTTGCTATTAATTTGTTTGTAAATTTGTACTGCATTTGAAAAATATAAGTTGGGTAGGATACAAATATAAATTTGTATCCTACCCAACTGTAACCCCCGATGAATTACCCCAAGTGACAACCCTATCTTATAACAACACTGACAATACAAATTTAACGACCATAAGCCTTTCTTAAATGAAAGAAAATATCGCTCTAGAAAAATCTCAGATACGCGAGGGTTATAAGTCTAATATTGGCAGGATAGAAGTATTTTTTATTGTTTATTCAATTTATTTTTGTATGTTTTTGCTATATATACTTCCTTATCATTACTGAAAAACAATTACTTAATGCTCTATGTTAATAATAGTTAAGTTTTTTATTGCTTTATTTCTGCGTGCCCATATCAAACCCATCAATAAGAGGCATTTTTGAACCGACGTGAAAGTAAAAAAGCAAACATTCAATTTGTAGGTTTAATTTATTATTTTGATTTTAAATTGTCAATATTTTCAGATAATATTCGCACGTCTCAGTATGCCGATGTATCTCGGTCGGCTGATGCTGGTATGCTATTAATTCGATTTTCATTTATTTGTATAGAAAATGTGAGATGATTTGAGAAAATGTGACATTTTTTGGCATTTTTGTAAAAACTCGCGCTTTGATTCTCTAAAAGAAAATAACAACTTTAATTTTTTTAATTGGAAAATTTACATCTGGGTGGATTGCAAATTCTATTAATTTACGTTGTATTTAGATGTTGATGGTATTTTTGGCAAGTTATCTGTCATTGATAAATCCATCTTTACACAGAAAGTCTGCACTAAACGAAAGCTCATTGGTAATACTTATTTTAAATTTATTGTTATTGTAATAACTAACTCTTTATATGCCTGCTTTGTTAATTCTATGAAATGGTATTTTACTTTATTGAGAGTCGAGTATTCTTATCATTTAGTTCTGATTTACCCAGTGTCTCCGCTTAATATCATTTTTGAGCTGATGTGACATTATGAGAAAAGAAAGAAACTTTCTCTTTCTTCAATTAAATCTGTTGGCCATCATCATTTTCTTCACTCACTGGAATAGTTTGTGTTCTTATTTTCATCTTCTACTGATTTTTGTCATTCAAATTCTACAAGTTTTCTCTTTCTATAAAATTTAAAAAAATTTGACTGATTTCCCAGATAAATAGTTTCTTCTCTCAGTTGCTTGTTTACACTCGCTACTTAGTAAATCATGTGTGATCTTTCCTGATTCTCACATTTTCTTTGATATTTAAGCAAGCATTTACATTTAATCTGCATTACAATTAATCTGTATTAAAATTATTACATGTATGTATTTACGTGTATGTATTACAATTATTAATATGTATTACAATTAATTTGCGAGGATTTTTAAACATTACGTTACTTTTAGTCGCGTTGTAAATTTGATATTTGATAGTTTCTCACAAATGCTCAACTTGTTGTCTACAAGATGTTGAGACTGATCCTACCAAGTACAAAGGACAGAATCCTTTACTTATTCCTGTTCTTATGGGTTGGGAGAGGTATACACTTGTCTAATCTTTGATACACTGTATCTGATATTGTTTTTTCGTGATATATTTTCCTATTTTTATCTTAGAATTGACAAATTCATATGCTGTGATAATATTTGATAAAATGAATTATGGTACAGTTAGTAATTTAATATTTATTTCTTTATAATTTTTGAATTTTTTTTTCAGTTTAGCTGCAATGATGATAATTATATGATAAAATTTGATTTATAATTTTATCATATAATAATTGAATGTCTGTTATTCGATGAGAGTTTATATTTTAGTTTAAAAAAAATTATTAAAGGAAAAAATCACCATTCTATCATTAATCATTATATTATTAATCATTCTATCATTAATCATTCTATCATTAATCATTATATTATTAATCATTCTATCATTAATCATTCTATCATTAATCATTATATTATTAATCATTCTATCATTAATCATTCTATCATTAATCATTATATTATTAATCA
>JAQIXG010003296.1:0-15290 GCA_034700105.1 Oconnorella tubifera
GGCCGAGTGATGCAGAGGGGAGCGCATTGAGCCAGACACCAGAGCTAGGGGCGCGAGATGCCAACAGGCTTGCTGATATTATAAACAAAATGTTATTGTATTGAAAATAATTAAATATACAAGAATAAAAGAGTAATACTTGTATAATCTATACAAAATGTAATATGCATTTACTGATAGAATGTATAGATTAAAATGAAATGATATAATGTATACATTATATATATACATTATAAATGTTATGTATACATTAAAATATAACAGTATGCAATTACAATAAAATGATATATTGTATATATCTTAAATACACTGTGAAGTATTACGAATGCTGTATTTGCAGTAAATATAAATTCTGTGTAGCTGGATAATCTTTAACATAGTTTGTTTTTGTGTATTGACTAGAAATCAATTAAAACTGAAATCAAAGTCCAAAAAATATATTTTTCATTTTGCTGATAATTTTAATCATTTACATAATTGGATTCTTAAATTACTGCTTTTTTTCATTTGTGAATATAATTGATACGTTGCGTTGATATTGTTGTTTTTTCAGTTGATGATTGGATGAGAAGTTTTGAGGGTAAAATTATGCCGTTTGTAAATCTCAAGATATTTATTGATGATGCAGAGACGATTAAACTGGGCAGAAAAAGCCAGGAAGAATATCCTTTTATTGCCAACAAAACTTTAGATTTGAAATATGAAATATATATATGAAATTTATATAGCACACTGAATTTTGTAAAAAAAATAAGTTTTTTGTACTCCTAAAATGTAAATTTTGATCATTTTAAGCTTATTTTTAGGTGTTATCATTTGAAAATGTTATCTCATATGTGCCAATATATCACCAACTTGCTGCACCCTTTAGTAAGACGCCTCAGCGATATCTATGACGATTTAGGTGTCTACTAAAGGGTGCAGCAAGTTGATGAAATCTTGCTCACCAGGAGATTCAAATCTATGAATGTAATCTTCCGATTTTAACATTTTATTTTTATTTAACTGATTTAGTTATCAGATTAAAGTAATAACAGAGACATTTATAGCGTTATTTCTTGGTTGTGCTAAAATAAAATGATCCGAGAAAAAGTCTTGACTCGATCTCACAGAAGTAGAAAAGTTCATAATGGCCAACACCCAAGAACTGGCTAAAGATAAATGGCTCTGTCCACTCAGTGGTAAGAAGTTCAAGGGACCAGATTTTATTAGAAAACATATTCAGACAAAACACGTGGAGAAAATGGAGGAAGTAAAACAAGAGGCGAGTAAAGTTATGATGTTTATTTTGTGATTTGATATGGGGTTGTGAATTAGTTGAATTTTCGGTTTAGAGGTTGTTGGTTAAAAATCATAATATAGGTTTGAATTATAGTTTGATGCTGAGAGACATTTGTAACTTTATTTCTTGTTTGTTAAGTGGATTGTATGGAAGTTTATTCCTAATTCTAGCTCTAAGTGTAATACTAAGTGTAATGAGAGTGAAGTATTATAGATCTAGCCCTAATTCAGAACATAGTTAAAATTCTAATACTTTATAGATCTTGCCCTAAGTGTAAGGTTATGTATAATGTTTGGTTATTATGTGTATCTACATTGTAAGTTTTATGTTTTAGTTAAAACTTTATGGGCTTAATTCTTTAAAATCACACATATAATATAATAACAATAATATTACACAAATAATAATTTAATTTCATTGTAATTTCTCTTTAATAGGTGATTTACTTCAATAATTATCTGAGAGATTCAAGGCGCCCCCAACTCCCTGAGCATCCATCCAGCCGTCATTTACCGGGGCCCCCTCCACCCAGAGAGGCTGGGGGACACGGGGCTTTCATGGGGCATCATCCCCCTCTCCCTCCTCCCCCCGCTGGCTTTTATAGGCCCCCCATGCATCATATGGGACATCCAGGTTGGTTTGGTATAAATTGATAAATATTTTCTAGAATTATTATGGCATTTTATTGTCAAAGTTTTGTTAATAAAAGTTGCGTGATATACGTTTTATAGCAATGAAATTTACTTCCTGTTATGATTTTTAAATAAAATAAAATAGTTAATATTATGATGGGGTGTGCATTTTTCAGGTCACCCCTATGGAATGCAGATGCCGTTTGGTAATAGAGGCCCCCCGGAGCCATACAGGCCCCCACCCCAGCCATATAGACCAAGGGAGAGATTTATAAGAAAAGACAGGTAAGTGTTTTTCAGTTAGCAACACATCTTTTACTTATTTATTTTACATTGTTATTTTATCTTTATAGAATAGTTAGGGTTTTTATTTCTGATTTAGCTGTCTAAAAAATTTTGACTTGTAAATTTTAATCCTACAGCAAAATGTATGGGCTGAAATATTTACTATGTATGTACGTATGTATGTATGAATGGATGTATGGATGTATGTATGGCCTTTATATAGTCCACTATTAAATCATTTCTATTTTCTTTCTATTTGTATTTTCTATTAATACCTTTCCTTTGCATTAAGATTTATTTATAATGCATTAATCTTTCATTTGTTTGTAGGGTAACACGCCCAGACCCTCGCCGTGTTATAAGCTATAAGGATTTAGATGCGCCTGCTGAAGAAGATATCTTTTAAAAAATCAGAAAACTTTCAATCAGTGTATTTACAATTGAATGACATGAAATATCAGCACTGTTAAACATGACAGATTTTTGCTGAATTCAATTTGATAGACTGTCCAGTTGTGGCAGCTGATACTGAGTGGTAATGAAGATAATTTGGATGATATGGCCAAACATTTTATACACTTGATTGGACTGGAATAATATATACGGTCTCCTATAAGTATAGATATAAGGAGTAATTACAAGAATAACTACGATGATGATTGGTAATACAATTTTTCATAATTAAATTATTTCGCTATAGAATAAAATGATAGATAAGTTATTTATCATGGGCAGAAATTGCTCTTTGATATCTGCACGCAGATTGTAACATGGTGTCATTTGTGTCTAGGGACTAGTTTTTAGTTGAAACTTTCACCTTAAAAATAACACAATCTTCTTTAAATCACTGACAATATTGTGTTTTGTCTGATTCATATATTAAATGCAGATATTTTTCTTAATTTCCTTTTAAATTATGGCGCAATGCCATTAGGTCAAATGAGTGACACTTTTTCTCGCATATTTTTGTACAATATTTCATACTTTGTTCTCTATCTTATTAATACCCCGAGTTTGTGCCCGCAGTAATGTTCTTTTGCTCAGGACATGTCAATATTTTTTCTTCATTATGCCCAAGGGGAAGGTAGAGGCACTAGATATTATATAAACTAATATAAGTACTAGTATATAATTTTATCATGGAGAATACGATTATTAGACAATATTTATAATGAACCAAAATTTGCTGCAAAATTGAAATAAATTGGATTATATTTATGTAATGTCTTATTACATAAATAACATATTACATAAATATAAATGTATATTTATGTAATGCGAAATTCGTGAGAAATCACGGGAATGCATCAAGAAATTTGATACTTGCCAAATATAAAACAACATCAAGAACATAAGTAATGAAAATTTAGAAAAAAAATCAAAAGTTTTCACCCCGTAAAATAAACTCGACCCCCACCCCCTCGAAATAAATCTCACCCCCAGGCTCCCACCCACACAAAATATAGTTTAAAAAATGCATAATTGACTTATATTAATAGATTATAAATACAAATGAAAAGTAATTAAAGAATAGTTGAATATTGATGACGGTTAACAAAGCGACATTAATAATAATAATAATAATAATAATAAAAATCAGCATTGAATCGAGACTGAGTATTACACATGTCAAATTACACTTACCCCGACAAAACGGCCCCGAATACATAAAAGGACACCGTGAAGTCATAAGCATCCCTTACCCTAACTAACTCTAAACTTAACCCCATTCCTAGCACTAACCTAACTTCAATCCTATCTTAATCTTAACCGGAATCCTAACCCTAAAAATTAATATAGTCGGGAGTCGATTTGTCGGGGCAATTTTGACCGATCACGAGATAAACATCCGTCACTACAGTAACTGCTACTCATAATCATGTAGGCCTACGTGATATAAACTTCTTTTCAGGGATGGGAGGGGGCTTTTTTCGGAGCAAAAACAGGTGATGACATTTTCCCAAACAATACGAAAAATCAATATTCTAATTTCAGCAACAAAATACAACTTGCCTTTTCTTGGCTGGAGGGGGGGAGAGAGAAAATCTTTAAAATTCACTCCAATGCATCTCAGAAAACAATAAACATCCAGTAAAGAAATTGTCCCCTTTCCCTCAAAAAAACGACGTCCTTGCGCATGATGATTGGTTAAAACAATTATTAAACTAAACGAGTCGACTGGAGCTATAGTCCAATTGGCTCAAACATAACGGGCTGCAGCCCAAACATCCAAACCTAGTGCGATGTAATCCGAGGTTACGAGACGAACAGTGGCCTAACTATATGTATCAATCACAATGCAGTTTCGTTTCGTGTGCGTAATCTAATTTCATATAACCGCGTGGCTTTACCATCAAAAAAAACCGTTCAAAATTCCGTCAATAATTAGCATATCTATAATGTAAATACCTATGTTGTTATTATTTCCTAAAGATGTAAACAAATATAGCTTATAAAATAAACCAATAAATAAGTTTTAAATCGCCTATATTCGTTAGTTATATTTTTCGCAACGATAAACTTTTTGAACAATTCCATAATTACATTATATTCATAAAAAGATAGTTTTCTCAACTTCAATTAAAGTTAAACGGCACGTTAATTGAGATTGAGAAAACAAGATCTCACCTTATCGATTCGACTTCGTCAATGCCGTGTTTATCGTTAACGTTTAATTGAAGTTGAGAACATCGACCTAAAGATGAAGACTTGAAGGTTTGAAAACTGATTTGCCACACCCTTGGCTTCGTCAGCGAAAACTCAAAGACCTGTAAGAGGTACTAGACTTGGTAGTAATAAGTTAAACTTACAATGACTCGTGATTAGAATATTCGTAAGCATATACCAAAAAATAAGGATTTAGGCATTTTGGGCCTACACTTTTAAGTCCAGTATACTGAGGTATGTAATTTTGACGTCAGCCGCTTTCATTATGAATGCCCGCAATAGTTTATTAATAAATCGGACTAATCTTGATTTATTGATTTCTTATCATAGGAACATTACGACATTACTTTTGCAATGGGCGGATATGTGGGCCTAAGGGTAAAATAACGTTGGTATATATGCCCAGAACAAATCCTAATTCATGTGGCTATAATTGTTGAACTGCTTATATCAGCATGTATACCATGGTTGAACCAATTAGCACACAATTGCGACTCAATTTAGCACAATTGCGACTGTTTTTATTTAGCAAAAGAGGGGGGAAATTGACATCAGCTGCATAAGTCATGTCTTTGCAACAAATCTATAATAAGATTATAGTTAAGTAGATTTTTAACTCAACTAGGTGTGAACGTTTTTAGGAAAAATTGAAATTGAATTTTTTTTTGTGGAGTGTACTTTTGTTAGGTGTTCACGTTTGTTCTTCCAGTGGGGGCGATTGCCCCCCCCCCAAATGGTACAAAATTTCATTAAATTTTTTTAATCATATCTCTATTCATAACTAAATGCAAAATCAACTAAAATAGGTGGTGTCACTTCTCCAAATTTCCTCACTCCGTACAAAGAACTCTTCCCACCCTTCGAGTCTTTTTGTACCAGACCATGCAAAATCAATTTAGGTAGTGAAACTTCTAACATATAGTTGCAAAGAACATAACAACAAAACGATAAAATTCGAGATATACAAATTTGTTTAAGAACTATATGAAATTATGTTTACGTGTTATTTTATTATTAAACTTAACTTACCATTACAATTTTTCCGTCTTGAGTTTGCATTGTCAGTAACAATAGTAAATACCCACTGTATCGGAATTTGCCTTTCCTGTTATTTAATGCCGCATAACGTATAATTACGTGATCGAAATCTGTGTCATTTGTCCAATTCTTTTTAATTGATAATATCGCAAGATAGGAAAGCTCTGACTGTCCATGCCATGGTAGATCGTAAATAGTTTTACAGCGGACACACAGATGGTAATGAGGAATATTTGTTAGTGGGTGGATTAAGACAGATTCGTGGAAGTCCAATGTAGCTATGAATTTGTTATTTTGTTATTATTTTGATTTTTGTCTTTTGGTGTCAACCCCTAAAAGGGTGTGACCCAGGGCAGTTCGCATCCCCCTAGTAACGCTACTGAGTAATGTATAAGGAATGAGGAGAGAGAATTTTCCGTTTCATTGATTGATTTTTGATAGGATTGATCTTGTATTAACCCGTAACTTCAACGGGTGCATAATATAATCCGTTTAACATATATTAAATATTTATTGATGGCTTATTTAATATTTAGAAAAGTTTTGGCAAGTTTAAATAAGGGGTTCTGATCATGCAAGGTCTTCGCATCGTTACTGGTATACATAGAATATTACGAGTACTGAGCTGTAGGCCTACCAATGTCGTGGGTATGTTGGTGGGTATATACGTTAGAGCAGTATATTTACAAAGCCTCTTTCTTGTTCACAGCCGAATATAACGAATATAAATTCTAGCTGTTCAATATGTTCAATATCTCAACTAGTTAAAAATTGTACATTTTCACTTACACAATGCAATATAGTCTTATAATAATCATTAAGCAATACTTCTTATAATTATTAAGTGACGAAAATAACATAGACGATTAATAGTATTAAACTATTAATATATGAATCATGTTCAGTTATAAATTGCATGTCGGGGTTTGGCTTGCACGTCGGTATTTCTACTTCCACAATTTACCAGGTAATTTATATAACGTTTAGTTTATTAATTAAGTATTGCCGTATCAAATACAGTTACTGTATTTCAATAAAATATATTTTACAAGAAATAATACAGTAGGCCTAAATACTGTTAACGTATTTTACGACGACGGTTAGAAACTAGCTAAAAAGTGATTCAAAACCACGGTTGAAATTTGGACTATTTTCTATCGGAGGGGGCCTCAGGGGGGGGGGGCTGTATTGAAATCAGTGCTTAAATCCTATAAGCCTGTATTACAACTCAATCAATATTTTATGTATATCAAATTTTTGTCCGGATTTTAACGGGTTACATAGGCTACCCAAATTTATAGCCCACTGCCCTTTCTATAATATAACACATAATTTATATAGGCCTACATATTGGCCAAACTGTGTCTGTCTATCACAGGCCAGCTATTTTAATATTCTGGCAAAAACATTTTAACAGCCCGAAGGTTTTAATGTCGTATACGTTTTCTGATTGAGATTCTGTGGCTGAGTGGGGGTGGGGAGTGTGGCAAAATACAAAATAACAAAAATTGTTTAATAATGTTTTCCTTTTTTAGTGAAAAATTTCAGACGATTTTTGTTTTTTTTGCCAAATTTCGTTTTCAGCATTCTTTTGACGACCGTTTTTTCTTGTTCCTTGTTGAACGGGCGAAAAACGTAGTAACTAGATGATTCTAATAGGAATTGATTAGTTAGAAAGTGCATGTACATGTTGGCTTATTTTTTTATTTTCTGTCATTAGATTCAGAATTTAAAGATCATCAAATAGTATTGGTAACTTCCGAACCCTTCACAGAAACCGACTTTGAGCCTGCAGACATCGACTGCCAGATTACATCTGATGAAAAAAGAGTGGCATCCAATTTCGTCTGCAGATACAAATTACCGGGTTCAATTAAACCGGGCTCATTGGTAAATTAATTTTAAAAGCTGGATGCCAATCTGCAAGATGAAATCAGTGATTTTAATCTTTTTTGAAATAAAATTATTCCTGTGTTCTTTAAATGTGAAAGAGAAACATGCATTTCAGAATTTTAACCCAAATGATGTCTCTGAAAAATGGTGTCCCTTCAATGAAAAAAATCTATGATTCTTTCACAGAATATTGAATGAAATTTTTACTGGAGATTCAGTTTTAGTGTACCATATTGAAGAGTCCCTTGATTATGTATGTGCTCCTTGAATTGTTTTTTTTAAAATTATTACCATTGTGATAAATTAGTTATCTTAGCATATATTGTTTCTTTAAACATGTCGGCCAAGTGAAAAAATATTGTAAATAATAAATTCTTAATTAGATCTTAATTAATTCTTTTAATATAAATTTAGCTAATTTATTGCATTATTTTTGTTTTGCTGTAATCATTTTATGAGGATTTGACTGCATTCACGTTAATTGAAAGTTTATTAAATAAAGATTAAAACTATTTTATTATTATTTATCACATGACTATGAGGAAAGTAAAACAAAATGATATCAGCAGATGATAATGCCTAAAAATGTACAGGCTGCTAAAGTACTCCTGCCAGAAATCTTGCCATGCATTTAAATAAGGTGATTTGTTTAGTTCTATTTGGTAGTTTGCCCCGATAAACAGAAGCAATATGTAGGCCTACTATATTGAAAATAGACCTATAATTTTTGCTATATTGAAAGAAATTTCTCTGAATATATTATACAGTATGGTTACAGCTGAATATAAAAATATATTACAACCTTTTTACGGGGGTAGCTATTCCTCTAATTCCCTAATAGTAATTGAACCACAAGGTATTTTGACATTGTTGCTGTTTTTGAAACAAATTTAAAGAAAATCTAAACTAGGTTCTGGAATATATAGAAAGTTAGTTATTTTAAAGATTGAGTATAAAATCACAGTCCGGATTAACAATGTGGCAACTGTTTCAATTAAAAAGGGCTTACTCATAAATTGAAGAAATTAGGGGCCTATTTTGACAAAATAAGGAAAGATATCGATACTTGTTATATAATTTTATACATATAGAGTATTTTTTATGCAAGGCAGCGATGGTGAGGCCTACTAATTTATTTTTGAAACGGGCCTACAAAAACTTTATCCGGCTCTGTAAAAATGGGACTAAAAACGTTCAAATATTGAACTCTTGAATTAACTGTAGTAATTTTGACGTTTTATAACTATAGAAAGATGAATACATCGGCATAGACTGTCCCTTTGATCTTCGTTTGCTGTCATCATTGAAGAGAGATGGAGTTATTCAAAGCGAAAAAATTGAAAACCGACAGTTCGCCAATGAACTGCGACGTTTGGTCCAACCTTGGCCAAATTTGTCCAAGTTTATTATAGTGGAAACAGACGATGAATCTGCTACAGGTAGCAATCCAGATTTTTTATGTTTTATTTGTATTCGGCTTTCATCGAGATGTATTGAAATAGTTAGAAATATTGTTCATTATAGTTAGGCCTAGTTAATTGTGTTGTTGTGAACACAAGGCTTTGGTTTTCATGTAAGCTATACAGTAACGTGCCTAATGGAATATAGGATATATGCTCCAAGCTGAAGAAAAATAAATGTTAGAATATATGAACTTTTGCCATCTCCAGCCAATTCATGCTAAATAACAGTCTTTATATGAGAGATATAAATTTGAATTAATGCTTGTGATAGTTTTTTGTATAAATTCTTCTGTATATATAAATATGAAAGTTTTATTTCAAGGAGATCGATGTGTTAAAACTCTAATTATGGAAGCATTGAACAACTTTTATAAAGGTAAGTCAACTAATAAATATTTTATAATATATATTTTAATAAAAAGAGTAAAATAACTCCAATTGTAAAGTTTAAAATTTACATGATTATCTTATTTTACAATTAATCATCCTAATTCCAGATACCTAAAATCTGTACTATTTTCAATTTAATTTTCATATTACTATTTTCAATTTAGTCTCTAAGATTTAGCATCAATATGTGTGTAATATATTTTTCGTTAACTTATTATTTTTACTAGAAAAGAAAGTAAATGAAGTAAAGAATTCTGTATCTATTCAGCCACATGCAAGTTTCAACAAAGAAATGGCAATTATCTATATTTATGATTATCTTTCTATAGTACTACCCGGTACTTCATATTTGTATCTATTTGTTATTACTTCATATTTATGTTTTGATATTATTTTCTTGTAGTTAAAATACATTTCATTAGTTTTAAATAACGATGAATAAGTATGACATATGATGCAGCAAGTCTCTGTTATTATGTGTTGCAAAATGAATGCTAAAATTCTGGAAACATTTTGGAATTGTAAATTTTGCAAATTAATGTGAATAATTAAATAATTGCAATGTATCTTGTCATGTAAAATTACAAAGATTCATTGCAATTAATGTAAAAATTTCAATGTTTGAAAATAATAAATTAGATTTCTTCTCTTTTATTAAATGGCTTTTTGCCATCCCTATGGTTACCATTCTATTCATTATTAACAAATTTAAATTCATTGTTAATATATATTTTTATTGCAATAATTTACCTTAAAATTCTGTTGTGTTATTATTGTTATGCTTATATACATAGGCACTTTATAAGTTTTACTACTTTATAATATAAAGTAGTAAAACTGCCTATCTATATCAAATTAAGTAATTTTACTATTAAATATAAAGTTTATACTTAATAGTAAAATTATTTAATTTCGGAGTGTCTTAAAAATAGCAGTGATCAATTTAAATTAAATTATAGTTCTGAAGGCTTAGTTAAATTTGACACAATAACGAATAAATTAAAATTATATAAATCGTCATATTTAAATTTCTTAGTTAAAATCGCTTTCATATAATTAAGAACTAGGCACACGCGTCGCAAATCGTAAAGAATTTCCAAATCTATATCCCAAGCTATTCATTGCTTGTCCTCGTAATGAAAAAAGCCTCCAAGTTTTTGATTCTGATTTGAAATTGTTTGGCTTAATTGGAAGTGAATCAAAAGACGATAGCGGCAACATTAGAACGTGTCAAACTGATGTCTTTGGCATTGTTGAAGGTGGATTGAATCAGGTATGGCATAGCTGTAACTGTGTCACAACAATTCGTTTACAAACGTGGTGTATGACGCTATGTCTACCAACATTTGGTATGCCGACATTTGCTCTACCGACATTTGGTCTGCCTACATTTGGTAAACTGCTTCATTAGTTTTAGGTTTAGATTTAAGGCTATGATTAGGGTTATGGCTAGGTTTAAGATTATTTTAAGGGTTACAGCTAAGGTAGATCAAACGTAGGAAGACAAAGTGTCTGTAGACATAGTGTTGTAAACAAAATTATTATCTGTAAACGAACTGTCGTGGAATCAGCTGTATCTACACAGTTTGCATATATTTGTATGTATACCTATTTCTATAGTTTACGTACCTTTTTATTAGATAAAGTTACCTTATTTTAAGAGGTAATAATTTTAAACATTAGAGTATATATTTACTGGGATCAACAAAAGAATCAAGGAAGTTTGCAACAAGATACAATTCTGCAGTAAAAGAATCATAGACTTGATGATCTGCAATAACTGTACAATTTTTCTTTATGTTTAGAATTTATAACAAGTAATTCTGTATTATGATCTTATAAAATTTTACAGCTAATTAAATTGAATTGAGCCAAATGATGTCACTTATGTATTTTCTTGTTAATCCAGGCTCCTCAGTATGTTATGGTTTGCGTGCCATATCCAGTGAAGGTCTTAATGACCATGTACAATCGCGGCAAATTATCATTTCGTCAATTTAGTACCGAAGTTGATAACTTTTATACAACGCTGAAGGAAATGTTAGATAAGAATTTACATCTGAGAAATATGTACACTTTCCTTAGTTTTAATGGTGAGTAGTGGTTGTTACTGTTTGAGTGTAATAGTTTAATATTACAGAAGCTTATAAATTGTAGCCATACATATGATGTTTTGCATCTCTGAATACAACTTTCATATTGAAGTTCAGAAGTAAGCTTAAGTGCTAAAGTATGTAAATCTATGAACAGTATTTGACAAAATCTAGATACTGTATAATATTACAGCATATATTTCTGTACCGTATATACACATTATACAGTATTATATATTTCTGTGTGTATATCATGGTAATTGGCATGACATAGTGCCTATTTGAAATTAAATGCAGCCAAATCTTTGAGATTTCATAACCATAAAAGTGACAATATGTATTCTCTCCTGGGATCCGCTGTGAATCTGTAAATTATTTAATTTTTTATCTCACTTTTGTGATTTTATATTACCAAACTATTCAGATAAATTGATTCAAAGCCAGCGGGTTATTATCATGTTTTCCATTAAATAAGCCTTTAACTGAGGGATATACCCAGACCATGGTTAGTGGCTAAAAGTTTCAGTATTTATTCATTCTTTTATCATATAATAATTAAAGATACTTCTAGAGAACAAATCACATAATGTATAATTATTGTTATAATCGTTTAGATGACTGCAATCTCAATACTGTTACGAAAGATATTTTTAATCATATCAATAGAAGTACTGGTAAGTTATAAGTTATTTTTATTGACATGACATTTTCAACCTAATTCATATCTGTTTCAGACTGTTTGTAACAAATTATTGGAACAATCTACGAGTGAAATTGGTGAATTTTATAGGTCCACATGAGATTGAAAATATTTAAATTAATTGCCAAAATTTAACAAAGAGTTTTTGAAAGCTACATATTTAACCTCATTCTAAGATTAAAAATCTTCTAGAATAATTTGTAAACTTTAAATTAAGCATAATTTTAAGTATTATAAAGTATAATATTACTTAAAATTTATTATTGAAATAAATATATAGAAAAATATGTGCACTTATTTCTGCAATTTCAGATGATAATGATGTTTCAATAGACGGAAGTGAAGATGACGTTGATGCTCTTTTGGAACTAGATGTTATAAAAGATGATGATAAAGTAGATATACTGAATAATGTGAATTCGGCAAAGGATCGTTTCATTGTTTGTAAGTAAACTCTACTATCATTACTGTAATCCTAGAATTCTTGTCTTTAGTGAGATCAATATTTCTATATTTTCTTTCTTAATTTTGCTTTTTAGATTAAATCTGATTGATAAATGTGTAGTTTTTCTTTTAATTTAAAATATGACCAAATAAGTTCAATTAAAGAATATGTTTTTTATATATTCATTGACTAGGTTCCGACAAGATTTCAATAAAGCAACTGGAGTGTTTATCTTTTGATCAGAATGAAAGCGCCTCTGAACTTACTATTGATAACTTTGAGCTAGTAAGGGTTCTTAAACGTGCGAGGGAAAATGAACTTGTCAGCGAATCGACCTATAGAGTTCTGAAAGAGAAGGGCAATTTGCAATCTCAAATGACAATGAGATTGATCTTATTCATTCGTAGGATGTGCTCAAAGTTTTCCAGTCGATTTTTTCAAGTTTTTGTAGAATTTCAATTTTGTAGAATAGAATCAATGTTTTTAATTAATCAAAACACAAATAAAAAAATTAACAAAATGGAAAGTATTCAGGCTGATGGTCCCACAAACTCGTCAACGAGTATGAGTGAATCTTTTTCTAAGTGTAGTGAAGCTGCTGCCTCTACACAAACAGTTAAACCTGGGGTTATCACTAATAAAAAGAAAAACCATGAAAAGAAAACAGATGATGTTGAAATAAAATCTGATAAAAAATCGATTTCAAAGAGTAATGATGAAAATGAAAATAAGACTGAATCAAGCTCTAAGAGCTTAGAAGCTGCTGCCTCTGCGCAAACAAATGTACCTGGGATTATTGTAAATGAAAAGAAAAACAATAAAAAGAAAGCTAATCAAGATGAAGTAGAAATAAAATCAGATAAAAAATTAACTTCGAAGAGTAATAATGAAAATGCAACTATCAGCAATTCTGTTGATAAATCCTGTACTTTTGATAACATAAATGTAATAAAGCATAATTATAAGCATTTAATAGAAAATTTAAATGACTCTAAGCTAACAGACTACCTTTTTTCTATCATTGAAGAAAACGATAATTTGTTAAACGAGTTTGAAATATTATTACAATATTTAGCATTTAATAAATTCAAAATCGCAACACTAAGGAATGCAGTTGGACAAACTCTTCTTCATTGTGCTGTCATACAGAACAAATATCAATTTGTTCAACCTCTCTTTCGAACTGGCTGCTGGAAGGAGATTCTTTCATTGGTTGTCGATACAGGCAAGCGACATCCACACGAAGGCCAAACAGCTACAGAGATATGCACCATTCTCAAAAATCGAAAAGTTCAGAAAGAAATAGTCACTTTTACGGCTTGGGAAAATTCGTTGAATCCTATTCATGTGGCGGCAAGAAGTGGGAACCTGGAAGAGGTGCAAAGATTGCTGGAAGTTTCTGTAGATCTTTGCCATGAGTTAGATAGCATGGGATGTAGTAGTTTATACTGGGCAGTAATAGCTGGCAACCTCGATATTGTTAATCTTTTAATTGATAAGAAAGTAGATTATAAAAAGGTTAACTTACGCGATGAAACTCTACTACATGCATGCTGCATGCTTGGACATCGACATCTAATAGAGACGCTGTTTAAATTAAACATTGATTTATCAATCAAGGATATCATGAAGAAGACAGCTTTAATGAGAGTTGCTGAAAATGGAGACACCCAGACATTAGATACGCTTATGAACTGTGGTATTAATAAGGATCTTATAGGACCTGCACTACCATTAGCAGGTCACTGTGGTCGGTTATCTTTCATTCAATACTCAGTGGCAAATTACAATATTAATCCACAGATTAAAGATGAGATGGGAAAATCAGCATTTTTACGAGCTGCAGACCAAGGACGCACTGATATTCTTGCTTATTTATTTACTAAAGAGTTGTATTTTGAAGAAATGGATTTACGAAAAAGAAATATTCTGCATTGTTTAGCGGAAGGAGCAGAAAGTGAAGCTATGGAATTTGTTGTCAGTGAGTTGAAAAGGAAGAATGTAAATGTCATCGCGATGCTGAATGCAAGGGATAGATACATAGGTTTTTCATTGTGATTCCATAATAGATTTTTTATTTTTTTCATAAATAGAGGCTAGGTATATATTTAACTCAGATAATGAATATTATGTTAAAGTTTTAATGGCAGCAAATTATGTAATGATTGGTCATTTAAGATGGATTTTATTTCATTTTCTCTTCTAAAATTTTATTATTTTTCTAAATTATATAGGCTTTACTAAACCCTGATTTTTAATTTGTTTTGTTTTTATATTGAGCACGCTCAGTGGCGGATCCATAGGGGGGGCGATGGGGGCGATCGCCCCCCCCCTACAAGTTGTCAAGAATTTTTTTTTGCAGCCTTATCCCATGTGATGATGTTAGAGGACTGCATATTGAT